>JAUYWI010067742.1:0-14812 GCA_034780595.1 Parotoplana pacifica
AACATTATTCTACTTAGCTTAAATTAAACATTTATTAGGTATATGGGTGGCGATTCTTTTTGCACTCCAGTGTATAACTAGGAAAAGTCCTAGAATAAAGTTAACAAATGTTATTAAAATAATGCATCAAAAATAAAACAAGGAGGACAATTCCCACCTGCTTAAAAAATGAATATTTTACACTACAGTGTAATGTTTTACCAAGAAATAAAAACACACATTATCATGTGCCTGATTTTTCAAGGGATTTTCAAGGTTAATGTGTTTTGTGACATTACAGACTATTATTAGACAGATCTTAGATCTGAGAAAGAGGTGAAGAAACAGATACAAGTTGGATGAGGTGCATGGTGAAAGGTAAACTGTATAAGGCAATGGTGAAACCAGCAATGCTGTATGGGATGGAGACTATGACTACTACAAAAGATGCAGGTGGCAGATGAAAATGCTAAGGTGTTCTTTAGGCCTGATAAGACTTGACAGAGTGAAAACTGAAAAGTTATGGGAGAGGACTAGGAGAATTAAATTGAGGTGAAACTCTGGTGGTTAGGACATGTGGTTAAGTGCTAGAAAGAGGCATGGAAGACCCAAAAATAAATAGGAAGACTGTATCCATGAAGACATGGATGCAAGTGGGAGTCCAAGAGGAGGATGTAATGGATTGCAATAAGTGAAGGAAAATGATTTGCACAGTAACCCCACCTAAATGTGGGAAAAGCCAGAAGAAAAAGAGTAGACATAAATAGAAACATATTGTTCCATATAAGCCAGTCAATAAGTAAGAAGATTCAATATGAAATGAATATGTCATACAGAAAATCAAACATTTTTATGAACCATGGAAACATCTAAGATATTGTTAAAAAATAATTAATGATATTTTTAAAAATCAATGTCTGAATGTCCCCAGAGAAATTTTTGATGTCACTTTTCTTGCATGATGTTCATTCCATACTTGTCAGTAAAAACATGAAAAGAATCTTCTTTTAGAAATGAACCATCATCCAAGACATGTAGTATCAACATTTTGCTATGGTTAGACCTACATGAAGGCATTCTAGTTTTGATTTTGAAAAAAATTCATGAAATTTTGACACTTTTACCTTTTATGTAGATATTTGCTTAGTTAATGTATGTGTATAGATTTTTCATATGGTATCTTTTTATTATATTGTGTTAGCCTACTTATTGATGACTTTGTATTTTAAAAGTTGTAGATATATAGCTAATACATCTTTGTCACCAAAATTTAAATGATATAATGCATATAGATGTCATCATAGATCATTTGAAGGTTTACTTACCAACTTCATAAATTACAAAAAAAACTTATTAACTCTAAAACCAACTTTGAATATGTTTAAAAATATTTATTGGTTGTTATGTATGGCTAATATAAATTTTGAATTTATCCTGTGAAGTAATCTGATGTTAATGGAGATATCATCTGATTAATCTACATTATTACAAATCTATATTTATTTCAATCTAGACCTATGTATAGTAATAGACCATTAGCTCTATGAGCTAGTCAGTTTTACCATAGTATTATACAGGCCCATTAGATGAAAACACTGAACTGACTAATATTTCAATATTTAAAAAAATATTGGTCATTTGTAGAACTATTGATTATTAGGCATGTGTATACAAACACCATACTATGATTTTTAACATATAAAGTAAACAGAAAATCAAATTAAAATCTCAATCACTGATGTTTTCATTCAAGAGGGCTATAGGACATCTGAAAATGGGTTAAAATTTGAACACAATCAAAACTTAAAATAACTAAATTTGTCCATCAATTGTCTTTTGCCATGTTAACATGTGTAAATTTTATAGATATTTGTTCCATAGTTTTCAAACATCTAGCTTGTTCTCTGCCTTGGGCAGGTCCATGTTTCCACTGTTCCCTATTATGTCCAATTCTTTAAGAACTGAAAATGACACTCTTTAAAAAATCTGTTGACATGTGTTTCCTTGGCTTCTTTTTCCTACAAATCTGCCTTGAATGACTGTTTTCAGTAGGTTATCTCTTCTCAATATGTGATCTATCCAATTTTTCTTATGTTTGGTAATTGTATTTAGTAGGTTGATATTTTAAGCCATCTTACAATGAGATTTTCTGCATTCTTCACCATATCTACATTTCAAATGCTTTGATGTTTTTCTTATCACTTTCATGTAGTGTCTACATCTCAGAACCACATAGAAATATTCTCCTGGGCGATGGAATGGAAACTGAGGTAGGCTGTAGGTAAGCTACCTCAGGGTAGTTATCCCAGTTTGACCAAATAGAAACCAAGGTAGTGAGCTCATAGATATTGTAACCTACCTCTACAAAAGCTAGTACAAATGGAAGCAGAGGTAAGCACAGAAGTAGGATAGTAATCTGCCTAAGTTTACCTCTAGTAGAAGCAGGGTTAGTGCTCGAGGTAGTGACTGTTTTGCATAGAAACTGCTTGTTCGATTATTCTGTCATTAATCTAATCTTTATGCTATTTTGGACATCCTCTTTTGTATTCTGACAATAAATTACAAACAAATACAATTTAGCCTTCAAACTTGAAAAGTTATGTGTATTTTATATAATATTTCAAGTTGGGTATGGCCAGATCCCCACACAATATATAGTTATGTAGATTTAATTGGTGTCTGTTTTCACATTATATTTGAGTTTTGTAGATATCATTCACAACTCTTTAGAAAAGAATTATGATGCAATATCACATAGAGAATTAAAATGCTTCACATAGGCCAAAGTTTGAAATCTCTAAACAATTTGTTTATATTTTTATGATGAATAAGTTTTTAATCAAATCCATTAAATAAAATATATAATAATATAGAAACAATAAAATTTGGTAATAATAAATGAGTATGCTGTCTGAAAGTATTAGCTCTAAATTATTAAGTAAAATAAAATATGTTTAAGTAAAAAATTATGTTTAACTTGCAAGTTTACTGTATAAAATCTTAAAATCATTATACAAAATATGAAAATATTTATAAATTAATTATCACAATTAAAAATATACCATTAAATCAGCTATAAGTAAGCTATGGTAATATTCAACTGATTAATCTTCAAAAATACATAGTGAGCTGGTCATAGTGGAATTAACAAAAATTAATTATTATAAAAAATCAGAAATAATAAACAGAGTTATCATACATCACTCAGTGTAATACAGCATATAGTTTTATTTAATATTTTCAAACAAATTTAAGACAATTTTCAAATATTGAAAATTATATATTTTAATACAATATATTCCAATGTGATATTTCTAAAAATTTCAGATAAATTAGCAGTTAATTTTATTTTATTTGTGTGACCTTCTCACATATACAAAGCAGTTTTATATATAAGCTAAATTCTGCTATTAATATATTTGTCAAATCTTTGTTTCCTTTTACCATAAAAATATCAATTAAACATAATTAAACTTATGCACCTTTAATTGCTATGTTGGGTATTGTGGTCAATATCAACTCTTCAATGTCATTAAGAATAAATGCTAAATAAATGAAGGCTAAATATGAATGCAGTCTTACCTCAAACCGCTGCTACCCCTGCTTTCCATTCAGTCATTATTTTAAGTTGAAAAAGTAGTGATTGAGGTAGCTATCCTACCTCAGCACTACCTCAGTTTCCATTTGGTCGCCCCTGGTGATCATATGTAAGGCCAAACTTTTTCAATCAGGCCATGGTTTTTCGGCTAGGATCTTGCAATTCTAGATCAATAACATCAATACTACCCAAGAGTTTGTTGTATTTTTGAATATGTAAAAGCTTCAAAAAGAAGGCATTGTGACCTTGAGAATATCGGGTTCATTCCACCAAGTCAATGAAATACTTTCTTTTTGTCCAACCAATGAACAGCAAGCATACTGTTTTTATGAAGAAAAAGACACTGATGATGTTCTAGTCTCTCTTGGCACAGTTCATTTGGTAAGCCTCTTCTGGGTTGAATTGTTCCAATGGAAGATGTTTGATATTGTAGTAGAAATTCTGAGAGTTGTACACTATTGAACACAGTGTTGTGAAAAATTCAATAAATCTTTTGTGAGATGCACAACTACTCGCTCTGATGTTGAAAGATTTTCAGCACCAGGTAGATTTATCTCAAAGTTATCTCTTCCATAATAAAGCTAAAATGTCCAGGTATATTCTTGAAGTTCCTGATCACTGGATGCTAAGCAAACATTGTCATTCCAAAACATGAATGCTTCATTGGGATAAATTGTTTGAAGTAAAGTCTCCCCATATACAGAATATGTGATTCATCAACAGTAAAATGTTCTCCAATATTCACAGTATTTTGAAAGCTATTGTGAAATAAATCCAAGAATGCTTAAATTTTTGTATGATTGTCCCTTGTCACATTCCTTGGATCAGAAAATCAAAGAAACTTCAAAATACTTAGAAATCTATTATGAGACATTATTTCCTTGCAAAATACATCTGGACCATTTTCAAGAGGATTTTTGGCCCTGTACATCTGTATCATTGGCTTCTTGATAATACCAGTTAGCAGAGTAAGTGCCAAAAACATGCATTTCAGCAGGCACCACATCTCTCCATCTGAGACCAAACTTTATTGTTTGCTTGAGGATTTGAAGTAAAATATATGGTAGCCTTAGAATTACTCCAGTTACACAGATTTAGTATCACTTCATCATCCATATAGTACTCCCAGCAGGATATATATATATATATATATTTGATTTTGAAATATCATAGACCTTCATTGGGCATTTTCTGTGATATGAAACCATCTGCTTATCTAGTTGCATGCAGTTCAGGGTTCCAATAAATGGCAGTTAGAAAAATCCATGTTATAGACTTTACAAATAGTAGTAAATCTGTCAGTAGTGTGATGCTGCAAATGTGTAGTTATATTGTCAAATCAACAAAATGTTATGGATGAAAATGAATTTGTCTCTTGACATGGATGCTTTATACAATGTATCACCATAAGATGAATTTCAAAGAGAGTGAATTGACATTCGTCTATTATTGTGATTTTTCCCAATTTGTATATGAATAATAATGTAGCACCAAAGATTCTTCATATCAATAGTAAATTGTTGATGGAATGGTTAGCATGTAGTTCACAAAATGTTTCTCATTTTATTTCGGTACAACTAGAATTTCTTCTATAATTTTATTTGTGAAAAGTTTCCATTGGATCAGTTGCATTTCTTGCAGATGCTGTTTTATGACCTGGTGGATCTCGGACAGTGTTTCTTACATTTCTCAACTGAGCTCGTCCTATTGCAGGTGCATCTAATGACCACTGGGTACCATCAGTTCATTGTTACTGGGAAGAAGAGATACTATTCGAATCTTCACTTTCATCATCTGATGACCACAAGCTGGCACAATCATTATCATCTGACATTGAAATGAATTATGTACACAATACAACAGATTATAAAATGTATGGAAATAATTGGTGTAATTTTGGGAGAATACAACAGGTGCTGATATCACTGTCTTACAATGAAAATGGGTTTCCTAATAATCAATATATTCTCTCTCCTTTCTACACTCACATTACAATGTTCCAGTCTGGCAGACCCTACCACCATAGTTCATGTTATACAAATTGCTCAGGACAACAGTGCACTCACATTTACCAACAGCTTGAATAGCCACTTGTAAGACACTTGCCTTACAAGCTGGAGGCTCCAGGTTCGAGTTTACCTATCACTGGTTTAAAACTATTAAATAAACAATTAAAATTTCTCCAAAATGTCATTTATCATGGTTCCAGAGAATGTAAAAATGTATATAAAAATTTTAAACGTTAATTATATTAATTTTGTGTTGATATATTTGAGTTTTAAAATTTGAATATCTTTGCTGTCCATAGAGTTATTGACTTGATTTTTTCACTAATCTCTTAGATCTTTCTAGTACTTAATAAAAAATATTTTATGTCTATGCCACACAAATTTGTGTCCAACTTTATTTGTTTTTCTTTGTTTTATTTCTTTATATTTTCTAGGTACTAGTGATACTACCTATGTATATATGGTCATATCTAGTCATTAATAAGATTATTGCTTTAGGTTTATTATTATGAGGTAGGTAAGTATATCAATTTATAAACAGCTTTGCTCTTTCAAAAACTATTTGGTCCTACCGCATCTAACTGCTTCCTGTGTGAATGATTTCATACAATGATTCTCTCTTACTATAAAACATGTCTATAATTCACAATTCTGATACAATTTGTTATATTATAAATTTTAAGTTCTAATTTAAAGTGATATTCAAAATAATGAAATTGATTTCATTTATATTTTGTCATTATTTGGTCTGAAAGAAATGATAACTAAACATGATTAATATTGTATTTATAATTTTTTAAATCCGTTTTGGCAATTTAGTAATACCTTTATTATTAAAAATGAATATTGGTTGGATTTTAATATTTCATATTCACACTAGCACAAAATGTTACACTTGTCTTATATGGTTTTAAATTACATACATATTTAGTTAGATACATTAGCAACTTGATATTTAATTAATTTTGGTTGTTTTATAATGTCAATTGTTTTATTTTTAGAACGTTTGTTTACAATAAGTTTTCAAAGCCTACTTGATTCACTGAGATAGTACATGATGTTTTCAACCATATTGAGGTTACATTCTGGTCGTCTTCCTATCCCATTTATGACTTCAACAACTCAGGTTCATTATTTAAGAAATTGTGCAACACATCTCTTAAATTCAAAATATATTTCCAATTATAAAAGCCCAATTCTTTCTTCATTTCATTGGCACCAGCGAGGATTTCATGTGAATAATTCGCATCTATATGGGGTACGTGGTGAGAAGGGGACTCAGCAATGGGCTTGCCATATAATTGATTCCTTTTCACAGAAAGAACGTCAGTTACTTTTTGAAGAATTAGAAAAAGTAAGAGAATCAAGTGTTTTATCGGCCGAAGGGAAACCTATCAGACCAACAACTTACCAACTACAAATGGGTGAGTGCATTCAACAGTTTACCTTTTCTTATGGGGGAGGGTACAACTAATTTGAGAGAAATTTGCTAACTATAAAGATGATTTATTGACAAAAGGTTTCTGATTTTTTTCAAATAGAATTTGATTATTTATTTGTAATTACTTTTCAGTCATTTTCTCCCTCCCCCCCAAAAAAACCCCATTTATACTCAAATTTAAATAAAATACTTTGATCCTTGAAGTGTTTATACTACGATTTTTATTTTATTTATGATTTTCGTTTTGACTAAAACATTGTTTGTTTAGAAACCGTTACATGACTTTATGAGTGTTAAACAAAACAATTAAAATCCGAAAGAGAATATAGTACATAAATTCTATAGTAGTTTGGCATCCCATATAGATTAATTTATTGTACAAAACAATTTATTTATTTTGTGTGAATGCCAAATATAAAAAGAGAGTTTTAAACAAGTACAAGTGTATTTCATTAATGTTCTTTAGATTCAACTCTAACAATTTACTGCTTTATTCATTTTAGTTGTTTAAATTGTGCTATACACAAAAATATTATCAGTGAATGAAAAAAAGCTATTTTATTTGATAGTCCCAAAAATTTTTGAATTTACCCTTTTTTTGTTTTCGAAAATAGAATTTTCATAGAACTGAAATTTGGGATGTTACTGTTCGAATTTATGAATTTTAAAATTTGAATTTTATAAAATAAGTTGTTTTACTTATTTACAAGTCAATAAATACTGTTGAATTATTTGAACATATTTATTTAACAATCCATTTCGGATCAGCGAATGTTTCAGAACTTAAGCTAGTATTTTATTATTTCAAACAGAATCTTTAAAATTTGCATTCTGAAATTATTTAATGAAAAGGCTAATACAAGTAAATACTTTTTTTATTGAATTGTTTAAAATAGTGACTAGTTTTCGAAACACAAATGTTTTGATACAATTTAAATCAATTCGATTTATTTTACTATACTATACTATACTATACGTAGATGAACTAATTTTATAATTTGGTTTAAGAAAAATAATAATTGTCTGAAAAATAGAACTGACTGAGACAGTTTACTCAAAGAAAATAATTTTATTATTTGCCGTTATAAATAAGTGATGCGGATTAAAATCATAATGTACTAAGAGCTTGTCTTTTTAAAATGTTGTCCTTGAATTTGTCATCTTTGTTACTTTTGATAATTCAGTTATAATTCGATATACTTTGTAACATTTCCTGCTCATCTTGTTATTTGTTCTACACAGTCGGAAGCCAGAAAGTTTGGTTAATTATTTTTACTAAACTTTGTTAGTAAAGAATAAAATCGCGATGTGATTCTCTTTTATATATTTGTATTGAATACGCAATATTGATTTTGAACAATTTATGTATATCATTTATTCTTTTGAATGTAATACAAATAAAATAAAATATATATTTTAAACTTTTTTGACATTAATTCATTTTTTTAATTTGCAGTGGCTTTTGCTCACGGTTTGCCTTTTGTTGGGTTTGGATTTTTAGATAATGCAATTATGATTATCGCAGTAAGTTCTTTATTGAAAACATATATAGAACACATGGCATATATCAATTATGAAAAATACTGATTTGCAATATTTACGGACTGAACCTTTCATACTGATTATTATATGAAATCTTTGTTTTTATCATAATAAATATTGAATAAAATGTATGCTTAGGAAATTGACAACAGCTTGCTTTTGTAAGATCTAAACACCATGATCACATTTATTTATTTTTCTATTTACAGGGAGAATACATTGATTTGACATTTGGAACCGTTTTGGGGATTTCTACAATGGCTGGTAAGTTAAAACCAGTCGCGGATGCACCATAGAAATGAATGTAATCTAACCAAAAGATGTGTAAAAATATGGCTTCAATATAAAACAATACTTTTAGGATCAAATCAAAACTATGTAATAATTTGCATCTTGTTCTACACCCAAGCTGAAATATGATGAGATGGTTAGTCAAGCTTATTAATTGAAAGTACTTTCCGAAATATAAAAATCAAAATACATAAAACAGTCCAGTCATAAATGAAAAATATAAAGTTATTAAAATGTAAAACAATAAGAAATATGGTGTGGGACCTTCAGCGGTGAGTTTATAGGAAATGCGAATCAATAAATTTAATTGCATCAATTTTATAGGCTGCCCTCCCGCGTAGCCATGTGTTACCGAAGATTAAAACACCCACCCCCTCGGCCAAAGCTGTATCCGCCCCTGAAACCACTAAAATTGAAGTCAATAAACTGTGTTTTTATGAGACAGGGGCATAGTGTGGAGCAAAATATGTCAGAGAAACAAAGACCAATAGGAGGGAACACAACAAATACATACATTATTATAAATACATCTTATATCAGTTTATACCGCCCATTTTACCACTAAGAATTTTGGAAAATAAATCAGTTTAGTTGCACTTTAGTTACAGTAAGGTTAGATAAGGCAGGATTTATTAATAAAATTTCCCTTAGTACTGGGTGGAATTACTCAATTTATTTTTTTAATGTTTTTCAGCATTTGGCAATAGGTCTGTATATTTTATTAAGTTTAATTTGATTTGTAATGAAGACAATTTTATAAAATGTCTATTTCTTAATATGACTTCTGTGTTTTAATTTTTTTTGTTGTCTTTAGTATAATGTTTTGTTAAATTGTTTACCAGTTTTGTAAACATAAACTTATTTGGATTCAGAAAGTGATGCGTCCACTTTTTACCTCCTGACACGTGATGCTATTGCGATCAATACAGAAATATACACATAATTTACTAAACATCTCTAATCAAAATAGATATATGTAGAATCATTGATTTTAACCTTTAAAAATATATTGCAAATCTGTTTTAGCCACAAATTCTGAATGACTAAATGTGAAGTCAGACAGCTTTAGGTTGTCACAATCGAATTTGTGTTCTTACACTTTGATTTATTCATAATACTTTTTATTGGTGAACTTTTCAATTGATAATAACATTAGAGATTTCGCTGTTAAAATAGATAGCTAGGTAACTAAATATTTCATGAATATGTTCCCAGATATGAGTAAATTCCCTGAATAGAAGTAAAATTCAAAATCTTAATGAGAATCTTCATTATTTCACATGTGTGTTAGTTTAAGGCTGAAGTGTACCAGGTATACAAAAACGCGAAATCTACCAAGGGAATATTATGTGATGGTCAAACATACTCGTATGTATTTTTCGAAAAAACTGATATGTGGATGTAAAACAGAATTTTATTTTTTCTAACTGTTTATATTAGACTCTCAATTAATAAATGGTTAAAAAATCAATTTCTATTCACTTAGTGCTTTTTTTAAACAAATGACAAGTTTTTCATTTGCATTTTAGAAGTGTTAATGTTTCTTAGCTTTATTCTCCTGTGTATATTTATGTTTAGATTATTTTGGTTCAGTTGTTTTGATTTAAATCTATTAATTGGTAATTTATTAATTTTCTTCAGCTGCTGCTTTGGGGAATTTAGTATCAGATTTGTTTGGAATTGGGTAAGTTGTCTCTAAATAAATAGTCGTTATTTGTACGTCTGTCTATTCTGTATTTCCTCTATATCTAATTTTCTAATACATTTTTCTCATTATTTACCTCGAATGAGATGAGATTTTAATATGTCTCTCTGTTTTACAATTTCACACATACCAGAGAAAAACGAATGTTATCATTAATAGTTTTGATGTATGTATAATATCGTCAGGTGAATATATAAAATGAAACAAACATGCTAAATACTAATAATAGGTACTGAAAAGGTGGAATATAGTTAGTATTAGAAATTTGAATGGAAAATACTGAGAACAAAATTCTTTTAACTTAATTAGAGGAGGAAGGTTGTGCTGTTTAATAAAAAAAACTTTTTAACGTGACTCTTTAAAATAATTAAGTATAGAAAATTATTTTTACAAATAGAACAATTTAATAAAATGTTCCCAAATTTATTTATATGTTCTATGTATTTATTTTGTATCACCAACGTGAAATAGGTCTGTATCACACAGACACGAAAATGTTGAGAGATGACAAAGTTTACATTCAAGAGAAAAAAATGGTTCCTGACTTCAAAATCATCAGAAACATACTTCTAAAATTTTTGTGTGGAACATAAGAGAAGATTTACCAAAGTACAGAATACAAATACAAAAGTAATTACCAATACTACATACTAACAACTATAAGAATGATATAAATACAAAAATTGTTAACACGGGATTGAGATACTTATTTGGGATAATTATTTCTAGTACGTATTAAAAAAATAACTTCAGATGGAACAACAAATGCGCATGCTCTATAAATATGACAAAAAACAAACAAACCTAATTTCCAGTAATACGGGCGAAAATCTAGTAATGAACATGTAAGTCTTCTTAGAATAAATAGATATGTTATGCATATTTAGAATCGCACAATTGAGAGTAATAATGGTATCTAAAAATTGAAGAAAATTTGTATGAGTTTTCAGTTTTAAAGTTATTATGGGTGGAATTAAAAACGATCTGTAGTCTTTAAGGAAAACACAAAAGTCCAAGAGAGTCCTTAGTAATTATGTTTAGCCTAAACTATATTTCTAAAACTAATGGAATCTATTTCGAAACTATCTGAGCTGTTTAAACATGCCGCCACTATAAAAATCCTTAGTTATTATGGGTGGAATTAAAAACATTTAAAAACGATCTTTAAGGAAAACACAAAGGTCCAAGAGAGTTCTTAGTAATGCCTTCTATTTGTCTGCAGTTTAATTTTTATACAAAAAACATTATCCAAAAGGGCTTTAAACTGTCAATAGGAAAGGGAGGGAATATGAATAATTTCTTTTATGAAAGATAAGAAAAAGTTTTATCGTAAGTACGGAATAAAAATACAAATACAAGAATTAATATTAAAAACTGTTCAAGAATGGTAATAACACAGGATTAAAACACACTGGTTTGAGAAAGATATTTGAATAAACATACCCTAATTAGCCTTAGTGCATGTTTATATTTCAAATACTTACCTGACGAAGATATTTATACTCGTATTGTATATCGAAAGATGTCGTATACTTTGTATACTACTAAACTATTAATGTTAACATTCGTTTATTTTGGTATTACAGACATTTTATTTAGGAAAATAGCTTTAAATCTCGTGGGTATCTAGAGCAGGATCAATTCATGTTACAGGTTTCCTTTATTGTAATTAGATCTTGGTATCTTCTTTTTTTGTGTTGTCTGTTCTTGTGTGAACATATAACATATTTTCGTTATGTAATAAAACTAGAATGCAGTTGGAAATCTAATGCATATATTTTTACAAATTTTATATTTCATTATATTTCTATGTGGAGTTTGTTAAACTATCATTATGAAATCATTTTTATCTAATAAACGTTTGGCAGACTGCATGGGATAAATGTATCAGTAGGGTGGGTTGCTTGTTCGAAAATCTGATTTGTAATCAGTAAGTAGTGAACAAAATATTTTGTTCGGACATTATACCTCTTTATTCGATTGGACCTTTAAAATTTGTTGATTTTTATAGTGGCGGCATGTTTAAACAGCTCAGATAGTTTCGAAATAGATTCCATTAGTTTTAGAAATATAGTTTAGGCTTAACATAATTATGCTATTAAACATGCTGCTATGTTTATTGAAGAGTCCTAGTTCTACGTCTGATAAATTGCTTAGCGTCTAGAATTTCATATATGAGGCTTATATTGTAAGCGTCAAAAGTAATGGCCAGAATTAAGTTTACAACTGCCAAAATTTCATAAAAATATTATTTTAAAGTTAACAACTAAATTGAACAGTTGTTTTTTAGAATCGGCATGGCTCTGACCATCGCACTGTCTATTATTATTCATTATTATTTATTAAAAAAATAATGAATCCTTACAACTTTGTTCTATTGAACTAAATTTACCTCGTTCATTTTACCTTTATGGAGTTCTGGCCTCGCAAGGATAGAATAATTAATTTATATGATTTTGTTATTCAAAATTAGAAAAACTATGAATAAATAAAAGGAAAACAATGTTTTGTAGATCCCAGAAGATACAAAATGAAATAATTTTATTTAAATAAAAAGAAAATGCAACTACAGTTTCGGTTATTTAAAAAAATAGAAACAAATAAATTATATCAAAGTCAGAAATCAAATAAGTAAATTAGATGTCTAAACTATAAATTAAGTAAGCGGGAATATTTTAGTGGTGGAATTATGAAAGATTTATTTAATCTTCGTTCAAGCAATAGATCAAATAAATATACTCTTCTATTAACATCATTGATATTTCTATTGCCTACTCAAAATGTCACATCAACTCAAAAACGTCTTATCACTATCATGAACAATTTAAAAACACTACATTAAAAAACAGAGAATTTTTAGGGTATTAATTTTACTCTTTCTTAATAGGTAACGAAACAGTAATATATGTAGATACCTTCTTTATTAATAAATATGTATGTAAAATGTTAGTTTAATATTATATTCAAGTATCAAAGCACAAAAAGATACAAAAAGTAGCTGATAGTATGATGGATGCAAAAAAACCTTTTATTTTTATAAGATAGTAAAACATATGCAATTATTATTTTAGTTCAATACTTTAACCCTTCGTTGTCCCTCACTTTTTTTAGTGTCGTCGTCCTTGGGGTCATGACCGCCCTCCTAGAATATCATCTTCCAAGTTACAAACGTTTTATATATAACATAATGGATTTTAAAAAATATTGATTTTTTAACTGGGCGGGCACTACAACAACCAATGAAGATCGATTATTTTATGTTATCTTTACATAAATGTTAATACTGCGTTCAAATTTGAATAAAGTAGTCCAATTCTTGATTTATATAAAGCTAACACTATTCTTCAAAACATTTTATGAATTTTAAATATATTCAATTTAGGGACCGGATTGGCACTTCAACAACCAATGACAATTGAGTATTTTTAACGTAATATTTTGTTGTTTGGAAGGTCAGGTAAACTAGAAATTTAGTGTATTGGTCCACCGGGAACTCAGCAAAACAATTACATAAATACTTTTTTTAAAACTATTGATTATTGACGACAAAGGGTTAATTATTTCGTTTAAAAGTTTTCAACATTGTAATTTATTGATATCTTAGGCCTGTGGGGAACTACAAATTTCAACATTTACATAAAAGTACCACTGTTTTATTACTCAATAAGAGTTGTCTTTAGATTAAGAGCACTGCATAATTACTTACCTCTACAATATTTGAGTTTTGATCTTTATTGATTTTATTTTACAAACTGCTTTTTTCTACACACAGGACAATGATCCCCAACTTAATATTAGCTACCCTAAGTAATAAAATAAACTTTTATTTAGGCAATAAATTGTTTCGAAGAAGAGCCTAAATGGAATACTAGAGTACAATAAATTATTTACAATATACATTTTTTTGTTATTTACTCAAATAGGCAATATTATATTTACGAAAAACAAACCAAAAAAATACAATACATACATATGTATGATTTATTATAAAATTTATTAAAATCTTGTGGTTTTTTTTAAAGAAAACAAATAAGTTGTAGTTCTGTAAGTACCTGATTAGTAATAAAAGAAAGAATACTATGATTTTTACGTTCCAAGTATTTTAATTTTGTAAAATAATATCAGAAATTTTCAGAACCATAAATTTTTTAGAAATTTTAATATTATGATTGTACATACACTTGTGAGCAAAATGAATTAGAATTTTCAAATTAGTTCAGACATGAATTTTCTTGTTCATTTTCTAA
>JAUYWI010067753.1:0-26294 GCA_034780595.1 Parotoplana pacifica
TAACAACATAAGCAAATGGATGGGAACAAGCGCGACTGAGGCTGGGAACCTGGCTAGGAACCGGAAAGATTTTCGAACTGGCGTCACCAAGGCGCTCAAGGCGTATGGTACTTGATGATGATGATGATTACTCTTTTTGTAAAACGTGTGTTCAATGCTCAGGGTATTTCGGAATACAGTATCTTTCTCTTTGATCAAGTTTAACGCTACATTTTATAGGTCCACATACTGATTATTTTGCTAAGCAGAAGTTTATTGAAATTCACAATTTTAACGGAAAATGAACAATCACCTCGTCTACAGTTTGAAACATCTTCGGTGGCTTCCGAGGCAAGTTTGAAACTCATTTCGGCACTTTTGTCTTGCAAAAGAGCCGAGTAAAAGACTTTCAGGAATGCTCTAGAAGCTGCACCTTCTTCTCGTCGTCTGATTGGCTGAAGTCTCACCAGAACAGCGCCAACTCCAGCCAATCGAAATGCCTGTACCAGCTGTAGCAGTCCAGTCACACAGCAGGCATCATCGCAATGGTTCGTATCAGAGACCAGAGTATTATAGCCAGCTGCTAGAACTACAACACGAGTGCCACGCAAGGGAAAAGCCGCAATGTCATTGGCTGATATTCCAAATTCACCTTTCTTGTTGTCAAGGCCTAAAACAAAATATCATTGGATTTTAGCTGAAATACAAACTAAACTCTATGAATAGAAAATTATCAATTTCTTACTTTCTGTGCTGTCAGCCAATGAGGTGCTAGATGGAAATCGATTTGCCAGAAGTGACATGCTATCTAATAAAATGTTGTCAGGCTAAAATAGAAGATGTTGGTTCAAAATGCAGTGGATGCACAAAGAAAGTTTAAATCTAATCCTTGTCTAACCAATATTGTTAAATTTGGATTAAGCTTAAACCTGTTTTGGAAAGACAAGCATTTTAGAGTTACTATGTTAAAAAAATTATCATAATTAGATTTTTAGTGATCCCAAGAGAATTTGTATTCTATATGCTTCTCATAATGACTACATGGATTATTCAAGGTCAACATAGTAGCTTGTCTTGCTTTGTTAATTGGAATCCAAATTTGGTTTCACTTATTACATAATATAGTGGTTTGCTACGCAGCTACCTACTAGTTGTCGAACATGAAATTAATCTTTGTGGAAATGCCTACCTGCGCAGCCTTCTTCTGTTCCTCATACTGACTGGTATGATCAACACACTTGTTGCTCTTCCTCCCAGTCAGCAGGCCCAATCTTCCAGTGCGCCAGCAGACCGGCACGGCCAGATGCAGCACCTCCAGCGGTCTGCGCACCAAGTGGGACATGAGCACATCACATGAGGCTTCGTTACCAAGGTGACAAGGTGCGGAGAGGAGATGAGAAATAGATCGTGATTCGTGATCCATCAGAGCAGCTGATAAAGATTCCTCCCATTGATCAACGCTAAAGAAAGTGAACAATAACTGTGGAAGCAAAATGTTAGAGCTTCTAAAAGCCCACGAAACCACTACCAGTCATATCAATCTAATTATTTAATTATTTAATGTATTATGACAGCTGTTTTATACGATCAATTAAGTAATCATTATTTCTTTGTGTAGGTAATACATATTTTAGTTGGTACTGGTTAGTACAATTTCAAACAAATTTTATAATTTAAAATTAGTGAAATCTGATAATAATAGTTAGAAATTTGTGCTAACTTTGTCAATAAAATTCTGGCCGGCAGGTACCTACTTGTCATTTAAAGTTGGACTGCCAATGACCAGTACCCAATCGCTTATACTAAGAGGACTATTATGCGCTTCATCTCCATTCTCGTCAGACCTGATCTCTGCCTCCTCTGATAGCAAATTGGGGACTACAGAGACACAGAACTGATCGCCAAGTTGACACACTGGATTGTGATGTCTATGCCTGGACAAGTTGGAGAACAGCAGCTTGGCTGGGGACTTATGACGGATCAGTGCGGCGAATGGAATGCAACAAAGATGATCGCTGGCAATGATGGTAAGACGAGGCGTGACGTGGGGATACAGCTAAAACACAGAGTGGTTCAAGTGCAATAGCTACCAATAATCATTAATTTAGAATTAATATGTTTTAAAATAAAATAAAGATATAAGATATAAGAAATACGAGCTTGGATAAAAAGAGTTGTATATAAAATATTAATAAATACTGTAAATATTTGTTCATGTTAAGCAAATTCGCTTAGTATTATTTAATTCATCTGTCCTCTAATGTCCTGTGGGATAGTCCTCTACTAGAGAAAGTTGCTTTCCATAGTACTTCTTCTTTTATTTCTGCCAAAAGTTTGGTTCCATTGTCTGGAACAGTTTTGCAGCAGGCCGGTCTTCTGAATAAAAGCCTCTACGTTATCGCCAGTAACAGTAGGCGGGTCATGAATCTCTGATATCACTTATAGCAGTTTTCAAGAGCAGATGTTGTTCTGTAGATTTTAGGTCCCTTTAAGTTCCATTTGAAGCCCTACCAAACTTCCAAAAATACACTGCTAGGTGGACAACTGGAAAACATCAGCAGGATAGATGTAAGTAACGAAAAATTAATCTATTTTGTCTAATGAGTTGTTGCATTTCATTTCCTAGCCTCGTTAAAACCAGCCCAGCTTGACGCAAAGAAACAAACTAACTAGTTTCTCAGGCTACTCACTTTCTGATGTTCTGCCACATACTCATCCAGACAGTCTTCAAAGGGTTCGATCAGCAGTCGATAAAGTGCTTTGAGAGTCATTTCAGCGTCCACAGCAGTGACGGGTTGCATTGTATCTATGGAGAGAGTGGGTGTCGCCGGCTGCAAAGAATGGAAGGAACAACGCCCCGATGAGGCATTGGATATGACACTTTTAGCGGACCTCCGAGACTGAGTATAAAAGGAACGTGATAGCATTGAATGGGTTGGCTGTGACACACTTGAAATACATGAAGACAGAGAAATTGATTCTGGATCATTCAACAATAAACTCTCTCTAAAACAAAGATAATTTGCACAATTTATGTAGACCAAAAAATGAGAAAAGTTCAATGTACAATCAGGGATTGTATACAATCTTCCAATAACTGACACGGAATGTTGTAAAAAAATTCACATATCTATTGTCGTAATAATATATATATTTTTATCAGCACCAACATATACTACTTAAAGTAGTACTAAATATTATTTTTATAAAATCTGAAATATTACCTTTTATCAAAATTATCAGAAAAAGTAGCCGTAGATTTATCAGCACCCAGCAACATAATTGACCTAACTAAATCGTACAATGTATCACCAGTTTTGGGGACAACTGTAGAAGCACTACTAACACAATCACTTTTGCTATTACTTCCAGCATCTTGCTGATTGTCATTAGATGGTAACAAATGGTGGCTATGAAAATGTAGCAGACCTTTCTCGGAGGTTAGCAACCAAACCAACAAATGACGACTGGCCCCATTGTTCATTGCGTCAGGCACAATGGAATAGTAAAGACAAGCAGATTTACTGACTCTATTTGATTTCATCAAGGCATCCACGGTGATAGGGTCAGTTCTCTGTGTGCATGGGGAAATACATGGGATAGCGCCATTTGTGACACCATGAAGAGACTCCTTGGATGCATCTATCGAACACTTTTTGAACAAATCGAAAGACAATTGCTGAAAACGTTCGGCCATCAGAAGTCCCTCTTCATGAAATCCAAGTTTGGTAAGTATGTACTACAATAAAAAGAAACAAAGTAATTGTGATGGACCAAAACACCTTACTTCTACCATATTGTAGCGTTTAGGAGGAACCAAAGATATATAAAGGTAGCCACCTTAAATATCTTTGGGAGGAACCTCTTAAATACAAAAACAGAAACAAGAATAGTTCTTGTACACGTATACTACTTTAATATCAGAATTTTGGTCAAGACACGCTGGAGTCAACTGCTCACCTGCAGGTCCTGAAAGACACCCGATCGGTAGTCATTTAAGTGATCCAATTCTTCTGAGAACGCTTCATTGTCATCTTTAACATCAGTTGCTGCTCGGTTGCCAATCTTTTCAGACAACTCGATTGCCGATTCCAAATGGGTGCGTGCATTCTCCAGCTCTCCGAATGCTAGCAAACATCGGCCTAGCTGACTGAGAATGAAAAATTCTTCATCAACAAGACCTACAATATAAAATACTATTTGAAGTAAAATCTATCAAAAAATAGAATAGAATTAAATAAAGCCATTTTAAAAGTAAAAATAACTTATAAAAAGAATACCAATACATTTTCGGTAAAAATGACACAAAGTTCAATTTTTGGGATACAGATTTTAATCCTTTGGAGAAATTTTCTGTTTTTGGCGACCTGAAACCAATTGCCTCGATATCCAAACGATGCAGAATAATACATCTGCATTTCTGTTTTCCTTTATATTGTTATTATTAATATTTATGGATTAATAAAACAAAATTCCGATTGTTTGGTAAGACCAAAAATGTATTTTAGTGTTTTATTGAAATTTTCTATAAAGCTTACCCAAATGTTTGACTATTGCTAGGGCCTGTGTCCACGCTTCAATTGCCACAGCCATCTCATCTAGCTTGGCATATACGCGACCAAGACTCGCGTACACTTTCCACCTCCACCTAGCACTCTCCCTGTCCTGCAGGGCTATTAGCTGCTCCAATAGGTGCTGAAACCAGTTAACTGCCTGCTTCAGCAGATCCGCAGATTCATGAGAAATGCCGAGGTCGTAGAGACAACGATAAAGGTAGAACGGTGTCTGAATGAAAAGGTATAACATAATCAAATATTTTATTCTTAAACATCTAAAGTGTTCGAAAAGCACACTAAACGTTCTGTTAAAACCTTTTCCAGAAAGTAATGTGTAGCTACTTACAATAATGGTTATATCTGAGGTTTTCTTCTGGGCAGCTTGATCCTGCTTCTGTATTACAGAGAGGGCATCAGTGTGGCATTCTATGGCCTTTTGAGGCTCCGACATCTTCTGATAGACTTCTCCCAGTTTTATCAGAGCGTCGCATTCAACGTCACTCAGAGAGGCGGCACTTCTGAAAGTGATCAAAATAGAAAAACATTTTCTTTGTTTTCACCACTAAACTATTTATGATGCTTAGGTCTTGATGAACTACAAAAGAGGAAATCTTACCGTGAAGTCCTGAGTTGTTGATGAAGACATCCCAGGGCCTGTTCTAGATTGCCTCCTGATCGATGCAACAGGGCCAGGTCACGATAGCCATGTGCCAACTCTCTTAGAGAGCTGGCTTCGTGGGCCAGTGCTACTCTTTTTTCATGACTCACTATGGCCAGGGACAGATTTCCGGCATTTCGATGACATTCGCCCAGACCACGGTAGGTTTCTATTCCAAGCGATTTGTTATGAAGCTGAAAATGCCAAAAAGGAGATGACAATATGCATAAAGCAAACAATGACGAAACTTTAGTTTAATTCAACAATTTTTAATTAATAAAATGTAATTCATATTACAAGAATTGACTGGAATTATTCGATAAAATTGTCCATAAAACCACGAATTAAAAGAAATGTCACTAAAAATGAGGAAATAGCTCACGGATTCCAAAACAAAAACAAAAATATTGAGTAGCTGAGTGATTTATTTAGTTATTATGTACTCTACAATTTATCATAATTGTGTTGCAAATAACAAATATATGATAGTGTAAAGAAAGCAAATGTCCTCTGGTATCCAAAGGACTTCCTCGGCTCTTAGGAAATACCAAATAAAAATAGCCAAAGTGACATCTTTGAGTTAGGTGTCCAAATTCATGTATGGCTGTGTAACTATGTAGTATTGAATAAAATCAATTGGTTATAGTAAACGAAATGTCGGCGTTGTACTTTCTTAATTTATTGGTCAACTTTGTTTTTATTATAACGCAATATTATTAATGTCCTTGTACCGAGACTATATTTCAACTGCCTTTAAAAGTATTGTTATATTTAAATGTTGATTACCTTTGTAGATAGAGTAAGTACCTTCTCCAATGCATTTATAGCCGCATCATAATCACCCAAACATTCATAACATTCAGCTAGAGAGGAAAGGGCTGAGGACTCCTCCTGCAAGACATCCAAACTGTCCAGCAATAGCAAGGAGTTGCCTGATTGATAATCGGAGGAGTGGCTTTTGGCGACTGGTGATGCCTCGTTGACGTATTTCTGCAGGAGGGACAACTGCTGCTCGAAGAATCCCAGTGCGCACTCGTGTTCACCAGTAAATAGCTTGACTCGGCCCAATCCGCCACAAGCCACCGCTTCCATTAGCTGAAAGCAAAATGAAAGCACTCAGTATAACCATAGAAAATTGGGGTAACTCATAATTAGAGGCATTTGACAAATTCATCAGTAAAGTAATAAATTAAGCAGTAAGTATATAATCATTACAATTTCCATTAACTGTAAACAATCCTTTTTGTTGATTATAAAAGCATGTAAAGCATTAAAATAAATATTACAATTATTTCAAATACCTTTGTTCAAATTTAGAACATAAATCAATTAACATATTCATAGAATACTTGTTTAAAAGTGTGGAAGAATTGAAAGTATCAAAATTTTAAAAGTGATGTTGATATAATTGATGCATGAGGACTCTTTTGTACTCCCTCACAGTTGTGAGCTAGCAAGTAGCCCTAGGCAGATACCTAAGAGCCAAAGAACCATCTATGAATAAGGCGGCGGCTACACAATTCGATGATATTTGCCTAGGCGTCATTTATCAGTAAAAGGGGTCCCAAAGGCTGGAAGGTCTCCATATACGTTCTGGGGCCTCTCCATTTTCCATTATATACTTATTCGGCAACATACTACAGATTATTATACTTTGTCCAGTAACGTCAAGTTACCTTATTCTCACTAACTTAGCCAAGTCCAATTTCAGTACATTAGAAATAAGTTATTCACATTTAATAGAATATCAAAGTAAACGATCTTTTTAAACTTTATTACACACACTTAAAAGTTGTACCTATTGCGAGAAGATTGAAATCTGTTAGAAATTGATGATTATCCCGGAAATATCAGACTCTATTAAACAGTTTTATCAAAGACCAACAGACGGATATTCAGAAATTAAGACAACTAGAATTTTATGCAATGCATAGCAGATCAGTAAGAATTTTAATCACAATTTGCTAGAAGGAGTAAAGGTAATGCACAGAATCGAGATCATATTCTAATATATCCGGTAGATGCTATCCGGTTGGAGATCTAAAGAATAGAAATTGCTTTAAATGTACTTTGCTAGCCCAGTACTAGTAGGTAGCGCTATCTTTCATCAAATTTAATATTGTCTCACCATCTCACCATTTGTAAAGAAAAATAATAGAACCCAAATAAAATTAAATATGGTAAAGTATTTCAGCACTTTTGTGCTAAATTAATGCTTTAACTTATTTGTATTCTTAGTATAGACGATTTGTCCAGCTATTGAATAAAAAATATGAGATAACTTTTAAAAGATGGTTCTTTATAATATTCTATTTGTGGACGTGGGTTGATCTGCCACTAAGAAGGCTCAATGAACATAATATAGTTAAAATATATTTTCTATTTCGTTTTAATAAAATGGTGGCTATTATAATCGTTGAATTAATGTTCTTTGGAACAGCAAATTTCTAAAATTCCGTATATTAAAACTAAATCATTAATGTATAGGAGATAAAAACAAGAGTAGATTGCGCATTATGAACTCACAAATAATGAGTGTGAGCAGTATAAACGATTATTTAATGTATTTTTTTACTGACTATTGATATAATAAGAATATGAAATTTTTATTTGAAAATAAGATCAAACATTTCTTACCCACAACGATTCTTCGTGTGCCTTACGTTGGATCTGAGACAAAAGACTGTTTGAGGCATCTTGATTGGCTAACAAAAGATAGGTAGCCGCCAGATGAATCAGTGCCCTACATTCAGCAGCGACAAAACCGGCCAATAGATGGCCAACAGCATCAGGGCTACTGGTTTTGGAGGGGGAAGCAGTGGACGATGTGGCGGTTCTTTGAGTGTTGTTGTCCACTGTACTGGATTTGGTCTGTGGGGAACTGTTTGAGGAGCTGGGTGAGACTAGAGTGAGGTTGGTGTAGAGAACTTGAGAATTATCACAGGTAGTACTAACCATTTGGTCTGCCTGTGTGCTCGTGGCTTGAACGTTACCTTTGGCAACTGTGGCCTCGGGAGTTGAAGGAACTTTCCTGGCTGCATGCAGCAGTTCTTGGTAAATTTCTAATTCACGTTCATAATGAAGCAGAGCCGTATCCAATAGAGATTGTTTCTAAAGCAAATGATAGTTGATAACTTGAGAAACTTAACATTTTGGCAATAGAGAATAATTGAAATTAAAATAGTAATAAGAAAATGTAGTGTTTGATGTCATAGCATTTCATAAATGAATTTCTAATCTGAATTTCAGAATTTAACTCAATTCAATTTATGTACCTAATTTGATACAAAATATTAGAAACTAGATGCTCCACGGATCAATCTGTTGTCTAAAACTGTCCATACCTACCTCACAGATGAAGCCCATATTAGCAGAGGCCACGGCCTCCATTTGTGGCTGTTTGGTTGCACTTTCTCTAGCTAAGAGCACCTGACGTTGGCACAGTGAGGTGGCCTGGTCGTGGTCTCCTTTCATCTGGTAGATACTCGCTTGCAGGGACAGCGCCGTCATCAGCGCGTCACACTGGGCAGCACTGGACGTATCGCCAGCATCGCACAAATAGAGCAAATGACGAAACTGTACCTCAGCCGCGTCCAAATTTCCCAGCTGTGAAATGCAGTAGGTAAACCATATTTTCATCTTAATTTTCGTTTATAGTTTAAATAGTTTTAAATGGTCAGGAAGTAATGGTTAAATATGCTCAGCAAATTGTTCGATAAGTTTTAAACAAGTCCAATAAACAAACTGCTGCCTAAATAATTGTGTTTTAAGTTTTAGGATGCAGTTAAGGACTATTTTCGTTTTAAGAATTTTCGGAGAACAACGGGATTCGTTCAACTAAATCATAAAAAAGGACGAGAAAAAACAAAAGTACAAGAGAAACAGTAAGCATCATATAATTGCAGAATATACGTACAATTAAAAATAAACAGCGCGATGTGTCATAGAGATAAGTCCAAAAAGTATGTATAAAAATAGATATCCATTTAATAACAATTATTAGCAAACTAAAATAGTTAAAAACACAGAGGGGTGTAAACCAGAAGGAGCCAGGTGTGTGTGTGTGTGGGGGGGGGTTCAAGGTAGACGAAAAGGTAATTAATTAATATTGGTTTTCCGATACTCTATGTATGTCCCGGTATCTGGGATTGGACGTCTGACGTTGTCTAAACGGTGGATGAGACCACTAGAAGACCTTATGGC
Source organism: Parotoplana pacifica (assembly GCA_034780595.1). Classification (NCBI taxonomy): domain Eukaryota; kingdom Metazoa; phylum Platyhelminthes; order Proseriata; family Otoplanidae; genus Parotoplana; species Parotoplana pacifica. The sequence goes on from JAUYWI010067753.1 coordinate 9,397, forward strand.
GCTTCCTATGCTAAATGCCTAATTCTTATCTATTCAGGTTATTGTGATGTTGTGACAAGAATTACAAAAATGGGCGTTGTCCTACGTTCACAGGAAATGCATTTGCGAAAAAAATGTTATTTTTATTAAAAATGAATACTACTTGCAAGTAACATGCATATAAAATACATAACTTTTAATAAAACTAATATAATATGTTTCTACAACGCCATTTTTAAATTACTTGTACCATCAACAGCAGTCAGTACCCTACATTTTAGGCCAATTGAATAAACGTGAAAATTACGATTTTTTTAGAGATAATAATTTAACATAGGAAGGACTATTTAAGGTCCTCCAGTGGTCTCATCTGACACTTAGACAACGGAAGACGTCCATTCCCGATATAAAATTGGTTACCTATTCGACTACCTTGACCACTTTGGCTCCTAATCTGGAATTGCTCAATTATTTTGTCACTTCATTTACTCCAGAATTTAACTATTTTTGGCATCAAAAAGTACCTAAAAAACAAAAATAAAGATTTTATCAAAATAATGTATACAAACCTCTGAAAGCACTTACATTTTTATAGGCTACACCAAGATAACACCTGGCATTAGCAACTATATTGTGATCCACAAGGCCTATTGTAGCTTGGGCTCTCAGCTGCTTGCCATCTTCATCAGCGTCTTCCAACACCAACTGCAGCACCTCTAGGAAAGTGATAACAGCCTGTTCATCATCCCGTTTAGCCAGGTGCAGTTTTCCCTTGTTCTGCAGCACATTAGCTAGTTGTTTAATAAGTTTGGGAGTACTCTGATTTGTTCTAATTATCGTCAGCTGATCCTCAACGTAAGACAATGCCCTGTCAAAGTCATGCTGATCATGATAGAGACGTGATAGGTTACCCAGGACATATGATTGCACTTGGCTATCTTCTACTTCTTTGGCCAGAGATAGACTTGCCTAACGATGAAAGAATTTTGGTGATTAAAAAAAATTAAAATCAAAGATTGTTCAATAATTTTGTATAACAAAGTGGCGAAAAGTATAGTTGAATACCATCCAATCCTATATTAAAGCAAATTTGTTTAAAATACATTCGCCAGTAAATGTATTGTTATAATTTAATGAATTGTAATTTTTAATATTTTAAAACAAAGTTTCATCACAGTTATCTCCAAACTTGAATGTTATTATTTGTGGTGTTATGAAAGGTTGCAACAAAGTGTAATTTTATATGGTAATTTAAAATTACTTGATAATTTCTCAGTGCAGAGTCTAATTGATGCAAGGAATGATAAGCGGAACCAAGATTATTAAGGGCCGAGCACTGGGCCGTGCGGGATTCCAAATGCCGTGAAACGGTCAATTCCTTCTTGTGATAGCTCAATGCATTTTCATACTGGCCCAAAGAACTGTAGGCATAACCTTAAAAATAATTTAATTAGTGATGTAACAACCAAAACAAATGCAGTGAATAAAGCAAATAAATCAATTGTTATGGCTCAGTGGATAAAAACAGAAATATTTATTCTAGCATGAATCATTATAGGATTTTGAAAAAAAGTAAACTTGTTACTTGATTAGTTTATAGCCACTGTAACAATTAAGTAACGATAACAGGCTATAATTAAGACATACAGTTGGTTATTAACGTAATTCATAGTTTAGGAGTGAGGAAAAGTAAAACCAATTCTAAGTAAAACAATTTACTTGCAATTATAATACAATTAAAAGAAATACAGATAACATCTCTAACACAACAATCTAAAACCAAGCCAAAATTCTTGCAGATGAGCATGACAAAATGATGTAAAATAAGATAGAGAACGTTATTTTAGCAATTTAGCTACTATAATTAAATAAACTAATAAAAAATAAAATATCTAATAACAATGTAGTCCTAAAAGAATTAGTTAAAGTGCACTATTGGCACAAAAAGTTTCTTCCTGATTTGATTGACATTGAAAACTTATCTTCCTTCCGTACTACGACATTTTGTTGAACCGCTTGTCAGTTAAGATATTCTTAATTAATTTTCTGAGCGACAAACACAACCTACTAACATAACAAGTGTTTAAACCAAATTTGGCTAAGTACCTCCTTTAATACTAATTCAATTACATCAACTAACTATTAGTAAGTTTATTAAACTGTGCGAAATAATAGACCTTTCATAGACCATCAAACAGAAACTATTCTGAAAAAACAGGAGGCGGTTTTCTATGAAAGATTCAATATAAGGAACTAATTAGCGATGAATGGAATTCCCAAAATAATTGAGCAACAACCACTTGCATGCTCTAGATATTTTGATCTAAACACATAAATACATACTTTCGTTTCGTCTGGTAGCTGGAAAATGTCAATAATCTATAGAAAAATTGCACCTACAAAACATATAATTTAGCTAATCAATAGGCTCTTCGTATATTACCTATGTATAAATTTGCTAATGATGATTTGAAAAACTTTCTGTTGATAGTTTATCAAAACTGTGTTGTAACTGACTTAGACAAAGCTAAGTAAGTTTGAAACCTAGCCTTACCTTACAATTTTAAAATACGCTGAGACACTAAATGTGTATACATATATGATCATAATTGACAATACGATAAAAAAGGGTGTTTGTGTGTGTGTGAGAGAGAAAGAGAGAGAGTTCAAATTCGATGACCTCACTGACATAATTGACTATAAACTGCACATAAGTCGATCACAAAAAAACAAACAGCGTATTTATTCACACAGAACGTTAAAATGGTTGGAAACTTTTGAAATTCAATCAAAATAAAAAATTTCAGAAAAATTTCAAACTCAGTAAAATTTCTTTATTTAAATTTCAAATAGTTATGTTTAACATTATAATACTAATTCAGTGGTAAGGTTTGCCACATGAAGACCGGAATTATCATCTGATTGCAGTGAGAATATATTTTTGATATACAGCTTAACTTTAGACATTATTACAATTCCAGCACAACAAATCCATGTTATAAAACAGAATTTTATTGGTATATTTATTTCGGTAAAAGTAAAAAAATAAACAAAATTTGACACCAAAATCAATAATAATGTGATCGTAATATTCAAACAAAAATTATCTTAGTACCTATGTATTTAGTGCCTATCTAGCTAGTAAAACATACATTTGCATTCCCTAGTCGGCAGAAATCATTATTATTAAACTAATCTTTTCACACTGCCCATAAAAATGATTAAAGTTATTAATAACTATGTAGGTAGATCTAATTTCCTACCAAGCACATTGGTATGTACTTAATGTTATGTAATAACAATACGCCTAGGATTTCCTTGGATAATGTCTGTGACGAGATGCTCTGTGGTATGTACTACAAGTCTTAATAGACATCGGTGGAGACCAGCTATCACTGTTGGACACTCAGATGGCGACACAACACAAATCATTTTCTCCTGTTGGTAAAGTCCAATTCTAATAGTATACATTGAATTGAAAGTTATAGGTATATCTGTCGTATGTATATTGAATTAAAGATAAGCTATAATGCACATAACACAAGTTCTAAAAAAAGAAGTCCTGGTTTCTATATTTATACAAAGCAACTGTTATTATCATAACTGATTAAATTCTAAACTACTGATCCATGTCTTCAATTTCAAATATCGATCAAATTATTGCAAATAAACAAAGATGTCAAAATTACTATAATTATATCAACCTTTTCATTTGTTTAATTGCTATTTTGAAGAGTCTAAAGTACAACTCTGCATGATTCATTATAAACTATGCACTTTTAAAATAATATAATGTACATTTTATTCAATTAGAAAATGGTCCCCCCTAGAGAAGCTTACATAAACTCTATCAGATGAAATTATTTTGGAATTATCAAAGCTAAAAGGACAGCAACATTTTATGATGCTATTCCAACAAATAGACATAATACGATGATCGACAACGTCACCAAATACACACATATTATGTACCTGTACCAAGAATAACATCTACAAATGACTATGAACTATTTTAGATATTAACTACCTACAAACAAACATAATTTCCGATACCATAAAAGATCTGAGCAACATTGTAACAGGACTGGGGCGATATAATTCTTTCATCTCAGGGCAGTTAATGAAGAGAGGTCTCCATATATTATGGAACAGGTTTTCATTTTTGATCTCTGATTTCTAACTTGATAAATGAAAATAACAAAACGCAATCGATATCTACACAAGTCCTGCAGCACAAAAACTTTTGTCACATGTTGAAAAATACCGAAAACTTTGATAGGCAACTCTTTATATTAAGGAGCTGGTGATAATATGCATAATAAATATAGGGATAATATTTTATTTGAGCAGATATTTTGATTTCCAGTGAAGAGCAGATACTTTTGTCCGTTTAAAGATAAAATAAACATACATATAGCCGTACTATGCAATACCTGTATTTAAATAATTAAATTAATATTTTGTATTTTCAATCTAATAAAATAGGAATTGAGATGAATTAACCTTATGTAGGTACCTACGAGTACAAATGTCGATGTTACAACTTTCTAACTGAAATGTTATTTATGATGGTCTACCTAACAAATATTGAATTTAAGATCGAAATCAATCAATAAGCAAATTAATTAACGATTTTCATGTAGACAACTAAATATTATCTAATCCAATGGCAATTTGGCTTCTAGCTTCCTAGCGCAGCCTTGCCTATATAGCATCGTTGAAAAGGGGCCATTTTGATCAATCCTCGTTAAAAGGCGGAATTGTTTCCTGACTTTAGATTGAAGCCGATTGTTCAAGCTCTGGTGGTAAGTAAATATGCCAAATTTTATCAAAATCGGTTAAGTAATTTAGGAGATATGTACATTGTCTTAAAAAGCGACTTTTTCTTATTTAGTTCCGTTTTTCTATGCCTAATAGGAAAAGTCCACTTTCTATGATTTTAAACCTCAGGAAAAGTAGCACTTCTATTTACAGTTTTACTTTTCCTACCAACGATTTTATTAAAACACGATTCTCATATCATTAATTTATTCTATGGATAAATTCTCCCGAATTAGGTGCTGAGGTGGGAAAAGTATATCTCATCTTTAGTGAATGTACTTGTACTAGCACTTTTTCGAACGTATTCTTCCTCAAAAGAATTCAACAGCATGGTTATTCGTGGCCAAACTTGTAAATTTTCCCAAATAATAGTTGATACTTGCAATCCATCACCGAAAATTGTGACCATATAGTGAATGCTACACGCTAACTTTTCCGCGCGTTTTAAGTGATCAAAGTATTGATTAAGCTCAGCTCATCTTCTGATGGTTCGCGAGCCTCCAGGTTTGTAAAATCGTTGAATTTTTTCCAAGTATCGTCATATTTCTTGGTACTTTTAAATGGCAATGCATCTTTTGAGATGTCTTCTGTAGATCTTTTCATAGTATTTGCCACAGAGAATTTTATTTTTCCTAGCAGAATAAGACGATATTAGTGTTAGTAACCATAGAGAATTAATATGAGCAAAAATTATTTTATGCATAGAAAACAGTTACGTTCCATCATTGGAAAAGTATTATTTCCATACCCGGAGATAGGACAATATATGTCTGTTACCACCACTACTACGAACTTATGATGAAGGAAGCATTCGACAACGTCAATGAGTGCATTAAAGATAAGAATTTCCAATTACTCACCAACATTTGCACACGCCCTCCCTACGGCAGCTCTATCACCCAGCTTGGCCACCAATTTCACGTGGGCTTTGTGCAATCGCACTGCCAATTCAGGGCGTTCCAAATCCTGCCACACCTCCCCCAGTGCTCCAATCGCTCGAGCCTCCTCTGTCTTGGCCTGGGCCTTGAGTGCACAATTGAGTTGGCGCTCCAACCAGCAACGGGCTCTGTTCAGCTGACCCTGACGACGGCATGTCTGACCCAGTCCGGCACACAAACGTGCCTCTAAGTTGGCATCACCAAGTTTCTCAGCAAGTGTTAAGCCGTGTCTGAAACAACACACAGATAGGATAATGATATAATTCAGAATTAAAACGAGTCCAAAACTGAGTAAAAATATACAGATTAAGTAATTATATATGTAGGTTTATATAATTTCCAAGCCTTCACATATCTATTAAATCAACCTTACTAAAAAAACTTTAACAAAATATAACGAATTTGCTTCATTTATATTTTTTATCTAACCACCTCCACAAATGTACCTATTACCCAACGACTTACTCATAACTCGATTTCGCTGAGTCATAATCTTCGGTAAACTGATACACTCCTCCAATAGAACACAAAGCAAGGGCAATTTCTTTCTGGTCCCCTGCCTTATTGGCTGCTTTGAGATGCTATCCGTGGTACTCCAATGCAGTGAAGGTGTCGCCAAGGGACAAATAGCAGCTCCCAATGTGGCCCAATTGGAGGACTTCACCTAACACATCATTCACCTGAAAACACAGAGCCAATTTTTATAAGGAGATGGATTGCAGGAATGTAATAAAAATATTTTGAATAATTTCTTTCAAGATTTTTTGAAAATAACTTCAAAGTATGAATGCCCGTAACTTACTTCTCGACAAAGCACTGAACATTGTCTGTGAGCAGCGAGGGCATTATTCGCCTCCCCTAGGGCTAGATAGGCATGCCCCAAGTTACTCAGAGCTTGCTGAGCAGCGGATTTATCCTTGAAATCCATGGCCAATTGCAAATGAGCCTGGTGGATGGTGACACAACGAGCAAAATTTGATTGGGCCAGCAGGGCCGACCCCAAGTTGCCCAATGCACGACATTCTCCTATAGCATCATCTAGAGAGATATAAATGAATTGGACTGGAGTCTCTACAGGTATTTACGAAGAGAGAGAGAGAGAGAGAGAGAAGTTAACTATGAAAGTTATTCATCATAATTGGCTCAAAAAGTCAATATTAAACTTGTAATCCATGTGGATGTTCAAGAATTTTCAAGCTAAAACTATCGAAAATGACATCATTTGATCCGAATGGCAAAATATTTTTCAAATCAAAGATACTTTATATCTCTTGGACATTTTAAAACTTTTATACCTACAACTATTTTACACGAACTAAGGTAGATGAAAATCACTAACTAAGTTGTCGAGAAATATCAAGGTCCCTCTCTATAAATTCCACTGCCTCATCCAGTTTGTTAAGAGACCACAGGCCACGTGACAATGCAGAATAGACAGAGCCTTTCAGTCGCTGACTGTCGGTACCGATCTTAAGACTGGATTGTAGCACGGACACAGATTGGCTGAATTGAGAGGCTGTTAACAGTTCTTGGCCAATCACAGCCAGTAGAACAAAAGGACTGTCTGTGAGACCAAGTTGAGATAGTTGTGAATGAATTGAGATGAATGGCTCTAGATTTAAAAATAAAATCAATACTCGGGATGCAGGGTGACTAAAACAATGTTTTTAAAAGCTATTTCAGAAAACTGACAAATAAAAGAAATGTTTGGCATGAAATTTATAATCAATATACCCAATCTTTAGAAGTTTAAAAAACAAAGGTCATGTTACTCTACTCCAAATAAAGTCTTGGTCATATAATAAACTAAAAAATCGATAAACAATATAGGTATACGTTTTGAAAAAATACATTTAGATTTATGTTATCTCGGCACTAGTGGTAAGATACCAGCTTTACGAACAACTGAACTTTAAATTTTGGAGCTGATGACGCAGCTGGTTGGCCCCTAACTCTACGCGTCCTTTGTCGATTATTTGAAAGCAACAAATGTCTATGAATATATTTTTATAACATATATAAATATCTATGCGCTATACTATTATGTATTTATGGCAATTATTCCATGGGAAATTTGACTTTCTAGTTTTCAAGTGTTTAATGTCAATTAATAACGCCGCCCCCATATCTAACTGCATGTTAAGTAAGTGTTTTATGAAGATTGTCACATTAAGACAACTTTTTGAAAGAAGTAGCCATTTCAAATCTGAAGCCTAATGGTTTTGAAGAATATTCAAAGGTTTTTAACTTTTTGAGGAAAAGGTTTTACAAAAATAAAAGTCTACCGGAGAAAATGAAGTGGGTCTATCACTTTTAAAATATTCTTTAAAACCATTAGGTTTCAGATTTGAAATGGCTACTTCTTCCAAAAAGTTGTCTTTAAAAAGTTCATAAAACATTTACTTAACATGCAGTTAGATAGAGGGGGTGCGTTATTAATTGGCGGGGCTGTGCGTGAGAAGACACACTGACCATATTACATACTAAAAAAATCTCACTTATAATTTATATTTAAAAAAATAACGGAATAATTCCAATATAATCACTATCATAATGCGTCTGACGTTATTATATTGGAATTATCCGTCATTTATTGTCATTTGTGTTTCTATAGCTAACGGACGACTTGATGATATTATCCGTCAATTTTCTTGTCCTACAAACATTATGACCAAAATCGATTTATTTCAGAAATACGTGCTACCATAACCGGTTTGAGAAAACATTTGAATAGGAACCATAGTTAGTTAAATAAGCACAATGTTATTGGATCACATCAATTGAATTGGAGTTGTAAGTAATGAAGTAGTTCAAAACGAGTCTTAGGTGAAACAGATGAATAAGAGCCATAAATGTTATAGTTGAGCAAAAGCTATAGATGAAACAATTGAATATGAGCCATTGTTGTGCAGATTAGCTCCATGATGTTATCGAATAAATTGATTTAAGTGCCAAGTCCGTTTGTCACTTGAACAGTTTTATGCGAACCAATTCAGTCAGACCATGTTAAAACCAAGATGGAATTAATGTTGCTAAGGTTCTGAAATAACAAATAAAAATGAATTTCATTTAATGTAGGACTATTTGTATTGATATTTTTTGATTGAATGAATAAAATTTTCCAAGTTCTAAAAAATAAGATTGCAGATAGATACGTCCTACTTGAGGTATTTAAATAATTGAAGTAGGTAAGGTGCAATTTTTGTAATGTTAGCAGTGCCTGCGTATTTTTCTCCAAAATTCATACCTTTTAGATACAGTTTAGGTAATGGGAGTCACATTGGCAATATTGTGAGATTCAGCCATCAATTTAATTTTAAAAATTGTTAAAAGTTTCGTTTGCATATTACACTATAAAGTTTTACAAAAATGAAATACCGTTGATTTATTTGTCCATATAATGCCTATTGAATGTGAATTTGTTGAGTATTAAACGTAGGTTGAGCACATTTTTAAAGTAAGTAAGGCACAACTTTCATCCACATTTTGGACATCAAATTCTGACTTCTTGCTTATGTAAATGCTTAAAATTATCTTTCTAAATGGACAATAAGACCCAAATTAATATTACAACCACTTCGAAGTAGACGTAAATACGAGCTAACCCAGGCTGACCAACTATAAGCTTCTAATCAAACAAGGAAAGTGACTTTATTTATGTCTGTAAAACGCAATCGATTTTTAAATTAAAAATGACAGAATACTAAAATATGTGATTCTCATATAAAATGACGAATTGTGAATAGAATTATATAAAAATGATGCTAATTTGGAAACTAAAAGGCCTAAAATCTAAAAATGACATATTCATCCGTCAGAATTTTTAATGTGTAGAATTATTTTTTTAAATAACTCGAACGAATTGCTACAACATTTTGGAATGCTTTTTGATGTCCTAAGGTCTCATCATGGCCCTATGAAAATTGGCAAACTACCTTTTATTAAATAATCTTGAAATTAGAATTAATTATTTAATACTTGTTAAACATATTGTACACAGAGCATCATTGTTCATTTAGACCAGAAGATTGCGAACTGAGAGTCAATATAGAAATTGAAAAATTTTACTTTAACATTTGTCAAAAACTAGCGACTCAAGTCCACTTTCACTAAACTTACTTGTTTATCAATATTTAAAAATAAGATTGATTGCTCTGATACATCTGTATAATAAAGGTCACTTTCTCACATCTTTTCTAACATTACCAGTACTCGTGTATTATCCAAAAGACAAAATGCACATGTTATTGCATGCATAACATACATAGCTGCATATTTGAAATCATTCCATTCTAAAATTAAGATCAGAAATTATTTCGCTTTGTCATTGTTCAATTTTTTGCTCGACGGATGGTCTCTGCCTAACTGTCAGGTTGAGTATTTAGAAGTCAATCTAACTAAATTTTCTCCAAAGTTACATCACCATAATATCAATTTAAAGGGGAAAGAGATATTTGTAGCGCCATTAGGTCAGAATGATATATATTTTTTGTTCATGTTCATCTTTTTTTTTAAAAAAAGGACATTAATTTTACTTAGCGTCATGGTGCAATATCGTTCTATCTATTTTATTGTGGCAAAACTCATTTAATTTCCTAATTGTAAATTATTACTCATCGAAATAGCTAACTTTTTTGTCAGTCATGCGCACACTCACTGTCTTGTTCTCTAGAAGTTGCCTTTCTTTGATCATTCTTATCTGAAATACTCTGTGTGGTTATATAATCATTTGTGTAACTCTTACAGCAGACTCATTAACTTTTGTTCATTAATTGTTCCTCAATTTTCCCACCCATATCTGCCTAGTTAGACAATGATTTTCTTAAAATTAAGCCAAAATATTTTATATTTTTTATTAAAGTTTTACTTAGTATATTCTAATGTCATTTATCAGTGTATATATGCGTGTATGCATGTATAGTGTGGTCATCCCATTGTACTTAGACGGTATTGAGATTCTTACTACATGCTTTAAAACGTTTAATTGTCATTTCAATGTTCAAAGAACTAATTTTTGTAATCCAGCATGTTGCAGAAAGCACTCATTTGTAGGTGACATTAGCTATAGTTTTTCCTAGCCAATGGCATTGCCGTATAGGATTATGTTTTCCCTATTGAAAATCCTAGGATTAAAAATGGCAAATTGAGCGCTGTTCGTAGGTATTGCTGATTTCGATAAAACAAATTTATTGTCCATTTTTATCTCCCATATCAGTGACAGTTTTGTTTAATTATCATTGCTTGGTCCTAACTCGTGTCATGGTGGTTTTACCTGTTTTACTAGTTCTATGCAGTGAATGTTTATTATTGTTGGGTCTGATCTTTGAAGTTAAATAGTGTTTGCTACTCCTCAATATGTGTAAGAATTCATTTATTTGGTTATTGACGTTGATCACGCTGCAAATTTGCATCACTTTAGCCGAACGTTTATCAGAGAGCACAGTAGTAACTTTTACGGTGAATGAAACTACGCCCGTCAAGACCAAAATCGGCAATATTCGTGATGAATTGAGGCTTAGTCCTAATGCTAGGTTTACCGATCTAGATGATGATTACTTTAAAGTGAGTCCGAATGGCGATGTAACAGTACAAAAAGAAATAGATCGTGAAAACGGTCTCGATTTGTGCACCCAGCCGGGTTATCCAAAATCGTGTGTTAGGTCGAATCTCCTTCTGTTAGCTACACAGGAGGTGATCAATTTGCAGATCAAAATTGTTGATATAAATGATAATGTGCCAATTTGGAGTTCGATGCCTATTATCAAAATTCCGGAAAACATTCCCATTGGCACGGCTCGAGAATTCCCACTGGCCACTGATGCTGACTATGGCCAGAATGGTATCGTTCGGTATGCTATTACGTCACCTACTCAGCTGTTTGCCATTAAGAATCTACCGAGCAAGTCGAATGGACCCAAGATGGCGCGCATTGTTGTCAAGGGTAAGCTAGATCGCGAAGTTATGGACTGGTATAACTTGAGCATCACTGCCGCTGATGGGGCCACCCCGTTGCATACGGGAAGCACCACACTTTGCATTCGGATTACAGACCAAAATGACAACCCACCAGTATTCAATCAGTCTGCCTATTCAGCCACCATCCAGGAGAATCTGGGTGTCGGGAGTGTTATTGCTATGACTCCCAAGGCAACTGACCGTGACCAAGGTGTTTTCCAGGTCATCCATTACAAATTTTCGTTGTCAACACCCATTGAAGTGAGGGATGATTTTGACATTGATGCTGCTACTGGACAAATAAAAATTAAGAAGCTATTAGACTATACCAAGCGTAATGTTTATTATTTCCGGATGGTTGCCGAGGACGGTGGGTCACCACCGAAAACTGCGGAGACTGCTGTCACAATTAAGCTAAACGACACGAACAACAATGGTCCTATTATCAAAATTAATCAAGTTACAATGGTTGTTAAGGAAAACATAGCTAGTCCTCAACAAGTAACTTCTCTGACGGTTAGTGATCGTGATACTGGTAAAAATGGAGAGTTCAATTGCAGTGTGCAACCAAATGACAGTTTAAGATTGATTATGATAGTAAAAACAAAAAGGAGTACGTTTTATACACTGAGCAGCGTTAAGAATGTTAACCGTGAGAAGAATCCATTTATACGTGTCACCATTCGTTGCGTGGACCTGGGAGTGCCTGCAAAGATCGGTACTAAAGTTTTTAAAGTGATAGTGCAAGATGAAAACGATAATGGGCCTGAATTTCAACCAAAATCTTATGATCTTCAGGTAAGTAGATACCTAGTTCAAATTTGAAATTGTTTCATTATAAAAAAATACTTTCTTGGCAAATTGAAATTCTTTAGATTCATAAAGCGTAGTCACTTCTCCTTTTGTGTGGATTTAATAGTTGATTCAATTTATTTTCATTTTGTTGAATTCCCTCAATGCCTTCATCAATTGTTTTTAACAAAACAGTTTTAGAATTGCTCAGTTAATTACTTTTAATTATACTTTATAAAATTGGTAGTGTAAATATTGTAAACTGTGTTTTTTCAAACATGTTCTAAATTTAGTGTATGTTATATTTGTCTGCTTTTCAAATATTTTGTTCTGACTCCATAAATGATAACCAGTATGAATACTCACTCTGATGATAACCGTCGTTTTTTACATCTATGCATTTATTTAAAAAATAAAAACTATTTATTGATTAAGTATTGGTAAAATAAAATCACATTCTCTTGTAAACAAACTAAAAATAAAAACATTTAAAAGTTTGTTTGATATCTTCTAAATGATAGCATATTTAAATGTGTCTCTTACTTCAAATTGACTGACTGGACTATTTTTGTATTTAGCCTGAATATAATAGGTATTGAATTGAGTACATATCTCACTCGTATTGATGCACCAAAACCGCTGAGCTTTTTGTAAATGACTTCTATTTTCGAATTGGTTTAAAAATTTCTTAGGTGTATTAATTAATTCTTGTTTGATTAAACATCACGATTATTTAAGTGCATTTTTGCTAAAATTGTTTAGTCTAAATTATAAGAAAATAAACATGTAATTTAATGTAAAAATCATTCTACTGTTCTGGCACTATATGGTAATTTGAAATAGATTATGTATATTATCATGTTAAATTAATAGGATATGATGGTCACGCAGCATAAATATCGCTCCCCCCGAAACCCGATACCAATCCTGTAAATGTGTAATATATAATTGTTCAGTTAGACAATTTGGGCATTGCTTTCTCGCTAGAGTGGTTTGCGAACCAAAGTGCAACGCCTATGGTGACTCTTAATTGGGAGCACTGGTCGCTTCCTCCATACCAGAGTCAGAGAGCATTTATCTTTTACCTCATCGGTCGTCTATCAACATAGTAGGTATGCTTTGTGGCTCTTCTTTTTCTGTCAAGACAATTGTAGATGAAATTGAGTATTGTATAAAAGAGGCCCTTCTAATCAAATCAAAGAAACCACGAATCAACTTGATAGAAGAACTGTTGAACTGGAAGCTATAGATATTTGAAGTGTTACTATCCCTCTAACTGTCTTATAGTAATTTCAATTGTAATTTTCAGCTCTGTTTTTTGCCTCTTTATTTTTTTAAACTATTTTCCTTTGTTAATTTTAATTTTTATATTATTATTTACGTTATTTGCTTTTGTCTATGATTAGTACCTGTTTTTAGCTTTAATCGCATTCTTTTACTTATATATTCAATGTTTTATTGATTCATTTTTTAGTGTTTTTATCAGAGTTCCTGAGCTGTCGGTCCAAAAGTTTTGTGTTTTTATTTTATTTTAAAATACGCAGTTTGCTTTTAACTATCTTTTTCTTTTTCAATTGTTACTTCATTAACAAAATCGGTATTTGTCATAATTAGCTTTTAGGAAAATTCTAAGAGTGCTGAAATATTTCAATGCCAATTAATCAGCTAATCATATTTTAATTGCAATTTATTGTGAGACTAGCGATTTTATTTAATTTAAATATTTATTATGTATTGTGTTTATGATTGTATTTATTGATTAATGTGTTACATTTGTTTGTGTTTAATTTGACTTATTTCTGTGGTTTATTTGATGTCTTAAAGTTCTTTGAGTTATTTTAATGGTTTAATATGACCTTTTTCAGTGGTTCATTTTGACACATCAGTAGTTTTTTTTAGACCACAGAGGGCAACGAACCTGGAGCGAAAGTTGGTTCTGTTTTCGCTACGGATAAAGATGACCCGAAGAGCAACAACAGTGTTCTGGTGTTTAGCATCCACTGGCCTGAAAGTGAGGGCGAAAATCCCTTTGAGATTAACTCGAAAGGTGAAATTCTGGCGACCAAAATGCTGGACAGGGAGACAAGACCTCATGGATATGAATTTCAGGTGCGCTTCTATAGATATTTGTCTAGTGAAATCATTATCTACCATTTAGATCTAGGCCAATGGCAATAGGCCGTTGGCTCTATGAGCTAGTTAGACTTGCCAGATTATTATTGGACTTCTGAAAATGGGCTAAACTCTAGACAACCATAGCTCTTACAATAATGAAATTCTGTCAGTTAGATTGAGCTTTGCTGTGTTAATAATGTGTGCAAAATTTTTTTTAAATCGGTGCAGTGGTTTTCGAACTATGAATGTTAAAGTTAACCATTTTTGTTCTTTATTTATTTACAAGAGAGAGTAATAAACAATAATTTTAAAAGAACTGTATGAATTCGTACCTAATGGATGACCAAAGCGTAAAAAAGAACGGAAACAAGATTCGGAATGTGTTTTGTACATTTGAATTGGTTAAAGTTAATTAACAGATGAGTAGATTAATGCATACATAAAAAGTTAAATAAAACTCTAATGTTATATAAGTATACCAATTTCATTTTTATTTATAAATAAAACGAAAAAACTTTGACTTGGTACCATCATATCTGTACCTAAATGAATACCTCCTTTTTAAATGTTTATGTATGTATTGATCTACCTATCTGTTAATTAACTTTAACCATATCAAATATACAAAATACATACAAAAACCTTGTTTCCGTTATTTTTTGCGCTTTGGTCATCTATTAGGTACCAATTCATACATTTCTTTTAAAAACATTGTTTTACTTTCTCTTGTTTCCGTTGTTTTTAACGATGATTTGTTTTCATTTATTTTGATATAGAAAGCCAACCTAATCAAAATATAACATTACATTACAATATATGACCTCCAAATTTAGGCTTGTTTAGGGACATACAGTCCTAATAATAATTTATTTTGATTTAGAAAGCCATTTACTAAATGCTTAGAAATACCTTGGCACTTATTATTAAGTCTGTAAAAATAAATATCACAGCAAATGTCTCCATTATTTTTATGTACTAATAATATCTAAAACAGACGGCCGTTAATATTCCTATGAAGATGATAATATGAAGACTTGTCTATTTAATAACATTCAGCCTACAGAATATTCTGGCATTTCTCTCTAGTTAGATTGACTGTGTTGTGTTTCTATATTTTATTCTATAGTGTTCTGCCGAATTAGTTATTAGCAGGTTCAATTCTATGGCATCCACTTTCTCCATCCTTCTCGGTTTGCTGCCCGGTCCTTCAATTCTCTATAGATGTTTGGTTTGAAGTCTTCTAACATTCCCTTTCTTGGTTTTCCTCTTCCATGTTTCCCTAGAAATCGACCTTCCAGAATTACTTTGATCATTCCTTCTCCACGTAGTATATGTCCAATCCAATCCTTCTTTCTTCTGATTATTGTTTCGAACATGCTGCGTTTTTCTTTGATTTGTTGGAGTACTCATTGATTTGTCTTCATGTCTTTCCATGTTATCTGTTGCAATCTTCTCCAAATCCACATTTCTAGTGTTTTAATTTTCTCGTTATCTTTTTCTTGCAATATCCAGGTTTCCGTACAATTGTCTTTCTTCACGATGTTTCTAGTAGTCGTAATGTTTTTGTTAGTAATTAGTTTTTCCTATAAATGCCGTTTTGGCCATTGCAATCCTTGCGCGGATTTCTTTACTGCACCTTCCATCCGATGCTTTTACCGGTAGTAAATATTTACCAAAACCAACAACTTTTCAAACACATCGTCTCTTTCAATCAACTGATTTAGCTGACTTTTCTGATTTTTCCTAAAGTTTTCTTTTGAAATATTTGTATATTGGACATCAGATGAGATCCTACTGACACTGCTCCAAAGTTTTAGAAGTCTACTTCTTTTAAAAATAGCAATCCTGATTTCAAAATTACACTTGACTCGTATTTGGTATTCTTGTTAGAAACTCTTCATTATTCTCACTGAGATGTAGGTAACTACCTATAGTTTATGCAGAAACAGAAGCCGATGCATTTGTAAAAGAATAGGCAAATATTTTTGGTGTATCTGAAAAATTATTGACGGACCAAGCTTCAAATTTGACAAATAGTTTATAATAAAGTTTTGTTTATATTTTCAAATAGTTGATTATTTCTATAGTAATGAATTTCTTGGGTAAAAAACATAAGATCAATTGAAGTTGCTGATAGTGATTATATCAGAGTTGTCAGAATTGTACAAAAGTGGCTATATACAGTGGTTTGCTTGAGTCTTAAACCAGTCTTAATAGAACAAAATATAGGGTGTATCGAAATTAATGTCGTTTTTCAATTATATAAAAATTTCTAATTTCAATTATATAAATTTTTCT
>JAUYWI010067754.1:0-14812 GCA_034780595.1 Parotoplana pacifica
GAAACAGCTGTCCTGGGTTATCATTTGCGAGTAATATAGATAAGTAGTATATTTTTATCAAAGTATTCCTGTTTTTTAATATTACTCTTAAACACTTAAAAAAACTTGTCTATGAAACTTTCTAAGACACCTGTGTACCAAATTTTAGCCCAAACGATCCAGGAAGATATAAAATCCAAAAAATGGGAAGGACAATAAATGTGTTCTTCTCACCGCCAAACGTTTGTAATTTATAAGCCTAATGTAAATCTGTATAAACATCACATCTTGTTAAATAAAATGCCTCACATAAAAAACATCACATCTTGTTAAATAAAATGCCTCATATAAAATGCATCACATCTTGTTAAAACAAAAACACCTCCATATAGAATTTGTTGCCGGACAAATACCACCTACAAAGTCTGATCATATCCGCCCGTTATAGGAAAATACACACAATAGAACAGACAGCGAGAATTGCTTCATTAAAAATTATAAATGGAACAATTACTGTTCATTAAAACGTTGAGCTTTACTTTGTCTATTTCAGCAATAAATTCTTTATTAATCCAGGAATAAAAAGGCCTCAATAGTGATGAAAGCACAAAGTTCCAACCAAGTTTACCAGGTGACTGAAATAATATCGAATTTTATGGTATAATTAAAGTTTAATTTATTTCAGCAAATTTATTTTGATTAAATGGGTTTCTATCCTGAAGTTCAGGTAATATGAAACCTCTATTACTAAAGTAAACTGTGGCAATGCTTCAAAACCGGATTCTGTGTAGGTAACCACCATACGGAATTCAGTTTTATGTTATTAAGTGTAAAAAAAGACAAAATGTATCTATTGCTGTGCTTTTATTATAGGCCTTACCCCAACTTGATTTAATGTGTTTGGCTAATTTCACAATAGAATTATAAAAGTAAAGTTCTAATCTCCGATGATGATAATGAAGTTTTAGAAAATGAATTTGTTTCAATTAACAAAAAATATGAAATGTTCATTACGACCACGTTTATGACTACCCAGTTTCTCATTTAATTTTTAATAAAAAATGCCGTACACAATAATAAATATTCAGTCAATTAATTACATTAGCAAAACTTCTTCTTTATTCTGGACTTAAATTCCTTTTAACAGCGTCGTTCACACTTTACAAAAATATGGAAAAGTATTTCATAATACGCCTCATTTATGGATGACAGTTTAACAATGCGCCTAATTAATGGATAACATATTTATTAATGTGCCTAATTATTGGATGACATATTTAATAATACGTCTAATTAATGGATGACATATTTAATAATACGCCTAATTATTGGATGACATATTTAATAATACGCCTAATTAATGGATGACATATTTAATAATGCGCCTAATTAATGGATGACATATTTAATAAAACGCCTAATTATTGGATGACATATTTAATAATACGCCTAATTATTGGATGACATATTTAATAATGCGCCTAATAAATGGATGACATATATAAAAATACGCCTAATGAATGGATGACATATTTAATAATACGCCTAATTAATGGATGACATATTTAATAATGCGCCTAATAAATGGGTGACTATTAATATCTTTACTGCATCAAACTTACAAAATTAAAAATAAAAATCTTGCAAGCCTTCAACAATACTAACACCATAGAAATGAGTATTAAATAAAAAACACGAAAACAAAATAAGTCTCTGGCTGTTAAGAGATACGAATTTTCGGACCGAGTCCCCTATCGAGAGACAAAACCATGGGAATAAAGCAGTGGATACAAGCTATTACACAAACAATAAGATCGATTACGTAAGTTGTGTTGTGTAACAAATCATTAAAATAATGTCTCTTTCAATTTAATGGTTAATCTGTGGAGTGAATTGCTGCTTTAAAACATAAGTTTACATTGTGATGGTCTTTAGCGAGAATCTGAGGGGTGAAAGAGTTTAAATGTTCCCGGTATCTTGTATGAGGGGTCCTGATAATGCTTCTAATGTATTGCTGAGAGCATTGAACGCAACGGAGGGAGTGCACACACTTAGAGGTTTATTTTGATTTTCCTTATGCTGCTGCTCTAGGAGTCA
This sequence comes from Parotoplana pacifica, assembly GCA_034780595.1. Lineage (NCBI taxonomy): Eukaryota > Metazoa > Platyhelminthes > Proseriata > Otoplanidae > Parotoplana > Parotoplana pacifica. The sequence goes on from JAUYWI010067754.1 coordinate 2,077, forward strand.
CACTTAATTCGAAATGACCTTAACCTAACCATAAGATATGTAAAAATGTGGCTTCAACATAAAACAATAAATTTTCAAGATCAACTCAAAACTAGGTATACAATTATGTGCATCTTATTCTACCTCCAAGCTGAAGCATGAAAAGATGGTCATCCAATCTTGGCGAATTAAAGTACTGTCTAGCTAGTTCATCCGAAAACTGAAAATTAAAATTCATAAAACAGTCCAGCCAAAATTGTAAAGAGATTAAAATGCAAAACAATATTAAGAAGTATGGTGGGGGACTTAGGACCCCAGCGGTGAGTTTTAACCAATTTTATGTGTACACAACCGTCACTCTTCCCATAATCTACCTACTTATGATTTAAAATGTAAAAGGCTAAATAAGCGCTCATTGAATTAAAAGGCAGATCAAAATGAACTTCTGAGATGGTGGAATCATTACATTTATACCAACAATGCATATTCCTTATGTAAGAAATGGAATGGCCACGGTTGTTTGAAGAACCAACATGACAAATAATACCAAAAAGTATCATTATTGTGGTTATTATAAGAACTGATATTAGGAACAACTACATCAGTTTTGTAACTCTACCAGAACTAAAAATTAATTTAAAAATTAAATAATAAATACGGCTAATTAATGCATGAATATTTAATTATACACCTGATTATTTATGTTTTTTACATATCAATAGCACAAATTAATTCACAGAAGAGTCCGTAAAATAGAGTTTAAGTAGGTATAGTCAAACATTGTAATCATGACGTACTGAACCAAATAGTAAAAACATATTGCATTGAAATTGATTTCAGTAATTATAAAATATTGGAAATAAAAAAATACAAAAATCAGATTGATTTTAAACAGTTTAAAGACCAACAAAACACAAACAATAATAATTATTTAGACAAATATTTGAAAAAATCAATATACCCACCACATCTTTTTTCTAACAAATGGCACCCGTCAGTAGGTAATTGCTCCGAACTGTTTGTTACATTGAGCACTGTTTATAATTGAGCCTACGTTTACCGGAGAATCAATTCTTTTATAGAAAAGATTTGGTTTTTAAGTGAACTATAACAACAATTAGCTATTAAGTCTATATCCACAACAGTAAACAATACATAAATATGTAGACAGAGGACATATACATTGATGTGATTTTGATCAATTTGTGTGTTTTGCGAGGCATACGCAGACCTACATATGTAATGCTGAAATAAACATTGTTAACGGGAAATAAATACTAAATTTGTTTAAATGACACTTTCATCCCCTGTTTCCGCAACAAAAGCGCTAACTTTAAATTGCCTGCAGACAAAGGATCATCATACACAACAGAGGAAGAGTAATTAGAAGATGTAAATAAATCACTTCAATACCTCCCAACTTAAATAGACTCACAATAAATTTAAATTTATCAACAGTTTGGGTTGTTAGACTCCCGCTGCAAAACAAATTGGGATGGTAGAGATTGCTTCGCTATATCCCAGAATGGATAAAATTGTTCAAGATAACATTTTTGACATGTAGTTTTATTATTTAAAAAAAAATTGAACTTTTGAATATACCTAAATTGAAAATGTTTATGGATACGTCAACATAAATGTTCTTTATTTTTACCAACAGCATCCTTCAAATTTACCGATATCCTAGCTACAAACGGATGATTTTATAGGTACCTGGTTGGTGTGATATAAATGTCAGTTTTCTTTAACATTTAAACCCTAGACCAAATGTTAACACTAATATTTGGAGATAAAACCAACTGCACATCCAACCAACAAAGATGTTTAATTAAATACTTACACAGAAATAGCAAATAGCAAATAGCATTTATCTGATTGGCGTAAACAGTATCGCGCCACCCACTGCATTTGGTAGTGATATGATTGGCTTGCATTATTTTTTTTATAAAATATAACATTCTATATTGATAACATTTTTCTACTACTAAGTAGTAGCACAAATTTTTTTTAAATAAATAAAATGAACCAATCACATCGTTTGACCTAATTAACGGTAGCTATTTTGTCCACCTGTAAAAATCTTTGCAACTCACCGTTTGCACACAGCCCTCAAATCCTGTGTGAATGTTCATCCTGTAGGACACAAAATCGTAGTTCTCATGACCGCCAACGTAGAGGTCCTTCATCAAAGTCAGCTGAACCTGGTAGCCGGGGCACTGACCAACCACTGGACTGCCCTCGTTCACGTACATCTTGGCGTGGCGACCCTCTCTGGACAGGCGAACACTGGTCCACTCGCCCATTTTTATCGCAGTTTTGCTGCTGAAAGACAAAGAGAACTAGGGAATTGTAATTGGTATATAAAAAATTAATTAAAACTAGGCACATGTAGGCACTTGATGAGGCCAAAACAACTGTCCTGGGATATCATTTGCGAGTAATATAAATAAGTAGTATATTTTTATCAATGTATCTGTTTTTTTAAAATTATTACTCTTATAACATTAATTGATCAGAAAGAAAATAGAAAATATATATATTGAAAAGTCTGTTTTTATTTAAGGGCACTCACGCTGTCAAAAAAGCTGCTGGCCAAAATTAAAATGATAATAATAATAATAACAAAAAACAGAAGTATACTTGATAACAATATACTACTTATTCATACTACTCGCTAATTACACTTTTCTTCATTTAAAACAGTATTGTTTTTCTTATTATTATTAAATGTATTTGAAATAAAGGTTTCACATTTTCCAAACCCAAAAAGAATATGAAATCCGATCCACAAAAGCAACACAGTCAACCAGGAATACAATAATTTATAATTATAGATGCAAATATACCCACGGAAAATAACTTGTGATAGAAATAATATTACATTAGTTGCTGATTGATAGACCTATTATTGTGCAAAGATTCATGATAATCATGATATCTGATAGCCTATATTGGATTATAGGAAATAAATATAATAATAAAGGGTAACAACTAACAAACAATGACAAAATCAAATTAATAGATATCTCAGTTTTATTTAGGCAATATATTACCTAGGTATGTCTGGAATGGGAAAAGGGGTCTGGTCCAATTAATTTGTTCAACTTTTGATTTGCATAAATATTAATAAGTGTCATAAAGTCAAGCAACAAGAGAGAACTCAGATTCAAATAGAAGCCATCATTAAATAAATTGACACAAATTAGAATAAATAAATCCAGAACCAATTTCGCTATACAACTCTCCCACCCCCAACAGATTTTTATACAAAAACCTTTAAACTCGCTTTAGACATAACTGATCTATGAAACTGAACATAAAAATTTCAGAATAGTATCTATTGTACTTGCACAAATAATGACATTGCAGTCCACTAAATTTCCAATTTCAAAATATGAAAATCTTTCCCATAATAGAGCATAAAAATCGTCATAGATCATTTTCACATTTTTATTGCAATCAAAAATAAAATTCAATATTCGCAAATAATTCCCGTAATCTGCATCTAATTGTATGCGCTGTTTCAATAACGGAATTTTGAAGTCCCATAAATGTTCCCAGTTTCATTTAAATCACTCAAAGATTTGATGTCAATATCCAATTGTTGATAATAATAAAAAAGACAATTTTCTCTCTTTCTCACTATATACATAGTTGGGCATAGTAAGCCCTTATCTATCTTTGTATCTCTGACTCACCGTGATTTACAGAAAATAATACAATAGATTTTAACTACATACAACTAAAAGCGGACATCCAACAATATTGAAGCCAAGCATATTTTTTAACATTACCAGTTCTGAAAAGGTTCAGCCCTATCTGTCTTCCTTCCCGGACTTTTAAAATTGTTCGAAAAAAAATCCGATAATACCCCCTGACAATGTTCAATCTTTATATCGTACAGCTAACGACCTATTGCCATATCTAAGCTGACCACATTCTTATGGCCAATCAATAACCACCTCTAAAGTTCATTCAGTTGACAAGTTCGCTAGCGTCTATATAACAGAAAACAACTCTCATAGTTTTCCCAAATGACACACGGTAACCTACTAGCTACACTTTTTATATTTATTTGTCATATCCAAACTTTAGTTACGTACAATTAGGTGATACCAAACTCTATGTCTTCTCACTGGAAACGCTAATACGTAATTAAAAGAAGGAAAAGAATGTTATATGGCTTTCCGCTTCTTTGCAATCCATATCTAGTCAAAAATGGCATATACGTACCTAAACATCAAAATAAAATAAAATTCTGAATTTACAACCAAACAATAATAATAGATAGTTAACTACTAACAAACTGGTGGTGTTAGATTTATTAATTGCAATATATCTATATAATTAAGGAGAAAAGTGGAATTTTTAAATCAATAAACTTGGCAAAATTAAAGAATGCATTCTGCTACATTAGTGAGATTAAAGCAACATTTTGGATTGGTTATATCAAAATAAAATTAACTAAAAGTACATTGCAAAATACACTGACAAGGAAAATACACTGCAGATGAACTGTAGAATATCAAGCAGAGAGAAGTAAATACAGTGTTCATGTTGTCTATATAACTCCTATCACTGGGGCCTGTTCTATAAAACTAGGAACTAGGAGTGAATTGTCTTCGAAAATCATTAAAATTTAAATAGTTATGGTTTTATACCTACCTAGGAGTTAGAAGTTAGGGGTCTCCTTAAACGATTTAGGAGTTAACATCTAGGAGTTAAGGTTCCATATAAACTAGGAACTATTAGAAGTAGTTGCTAAAATTGTCTAGGAGTGAAATGATTTAAGAGTGAGGATCCAAATCTGGAGCATATTTCTCTATGGTTCTGAGATGTGGACACTACATGAAAGCGATTTGAAGAAAATCGAAGCATTTGAAATGCCGATAAGGAGAGGAATGCAGAAAAGCTCATGGCAAGACAAGAAGACAAATGAAGAAGTCTTAACGAATATCAAAACGAAAGAAGGAATCTACTAGATACAACTACCAAGCGTAAGAAAAATTGTATCGGTCACATATTGTGAAGAGATATCTGACTGAAAACAGTCATTGAAGGCCGACTTCGATAGGAAAAAGAAGCCAGGAAAAACATCTTAACGGATCTCGTAAGTGTCAAATTCAAATCTTAAAGAATTGGCACATAATAGGGAACAGCAGTGGAGAAAGTAAAATCCTAGGCGGAGAACAAAATAGATAGATAGATAATTGCAAATTAATCTCACTGTTTCAAATACGATTTAGAGTACCTGATATTCTAACGATGCAAAGTAGGTACCCGGTTGTGTAGCCCCTAGTATAAATATATCATAGTATCTGCATCAGCACACTTTAAATATTGGGCATGTCCCTTTAAACTAATCGTCAACTATTAATTTTGTTATTAAAGCACACGCAGCAAAACCAAAAATCATCCAAAATCTCACAGATTTTACAATTGCATGTACTGTACACCATTTACACCTCGTCTTTAACTTCAAATGTTTGGGCATGTGAATATTAGTCTAAGTTATCTGATATAAAATGTCAATACAATGTACAGTTTTAGGTTGGTATATTATGCGATCAATATATAGGATACACGTACGTTATTGAAAATTAAAAGTTCATAATTAATGAACCGATTACTAAACTTTCAACTCCTCAGAGTATTATTTGTTGTCTACGCTAATCTTTATTTATAAAAGATGAGTTCTAATTTAAATACCTAATATTATCGCAGTTGATGAAATTGAAACAAATGACGTTCAGACGGAGTAGAGCGTCCAAAAACGATGTCAAGTTTTTGCTTTCACTAAAAGTGAATCGCCGCCATTTTTATTAACAAAATAATAAGTACCTAGGCATCTACATATAATTGCTTTGAACATCTTTCTCAGCGGATCTTATCATCCCTGTTTTCCTTTTAGGATATTAATAAGCTGAGTAGCACATTTAACCCCAAGAAGCAGTTGATAGATTACCTATTATATAAACACTTGTGCAGAATAAGATCCAAAACAGTGTACTATAGAATGCATACATATCGTATACAATGGTACATAATATGTTACCAGGTTTCAAGTAGAAAATATCTAACCAAGCAATGAAATGCATGTCAGAAAAGACAAACTGAAACAAAACAAAATCCAAATTAGTTTTTTTGGTCATAAACAAGAAAAGCGAATAGCAGCCAGCATATACCAACAAAGAGATGTTAACGTTACAACTGGTATCACAAATATCAAAATTAGGTAGACGTCGAGTTAATATTTTTAAACGTCAATTAAACATTTTTAAAACATAGAAAACAGAATGTTTAAAATTAACCCAAAGGAAATGCCAAAATATGAAAAGATTATTGATTTTTTATGGGATGACATAAATTAATTTGTTCTAAATCGGAACAAAATATTCTATTTGCCCAAACCTGAGATTTAGAACCGAAAATAGCGTTAAAAATGTTAATCCGATTGTATTTAACACCGGTTTAAACGTTATTATGTAGCAATGTAGAAGAACAGTGGGGATGTCTAGACTTTAGTAGACAATGATAATCATGGTACTTTCCTCAATTAAAAACGGATATTGTAAAGCTGAAATGAAGTTTATTTATGCAGCACAATGTCAGAAATTGAAAACCTTTTAAAATGTCGATTTTAGAAATGGATTTTCAGTTTCGTTTCTTCATTGTTTTACTTTACAACAACAACAAAAATCGCAGTCAATTAACTGATTTGCTGCAATTTTATCTTGCAAATTGTTTTTTAATGAAGTAAAAAGGTGTAGCTGAAAACAGAAATTAATTGTATCCAAGTCTTTAATTAATTGTTAATTTATTTATTAAATTAAAATTTCAGTCTATAGAGAATTAAATGGTGAAATTTGTAAAACAGCGTCAGCGATCAGAGAATACCGCTCTAATAAATGTATTTGTAATGTTAGGAACCTTTTTCACTGAAGTTCTAGGTACCTAGGCTCTGTGATAGGTGCTATGAAAAACATCAAATAAATAGAATCACAAAATTTGTAGCAGGAGAACAAATAAATCCACTCAAAGTCGAAAAACATTGACAAAATTTAATTTTCCCAATATTATAAAATTTAAGCCGTAAACTGCTGAAATTTGACGGTGGAGGGGGCAGGATAATTTGGACATTGGTGCTAAAAACATCAAACAACAAGAATCATAGAAATTCGCGAAAAATATTATAACAGCCTCTATGAGCCGATTCCAGTCAAAAAACGGAGTCACAAAATTCAATTTGGTTGTTGTTTTTCTCATTTAATACAATGATAGTTGCGAGTAATAAAGTTAATAATATGATTATTTCCCATCGAAATAGATTGATCAAGATACATACATAGAGTGGTAACTTGAACTGCCAAGCCATTGAGCAAGAGGATTATATAAAGATAATCCATTGCATGTGGTTTCAATTACAAATCAGGAAGATTGCTTTCTGCTACTTATAATAATTAGTTCGGTTTCAGTAATCTGAAATTGAATGCAATGATTTCCGACAAAAACAAATTAATATTTTTATTTTTTAATATGCAATAATTCGATTTTTATGCATGCTTTATTTTCTCCTTAAAGCAGATTATTGCACAGTGTGCAATATTGAAATTCATTACCTACTGCATAGTGTGAATTAGATTTTCCAAAAATTTCCCTTTCTTAAATTCATTGATATGATACTAATAATAAATTTAAATTATGATATTATTTGACTATAGAGGTTTTATATTTGTTAAAATTTGTTGATGAATTAGGCAGACAACTTCTATGACGGATTTCGATAGAATACAAATCAAATCTTTTGAAATGGTAATCATTGAAATGCAAATTCTCCGCAGATTAGTAAAAAATAAAATTCTCTACGCAACTCGTGCATAGATATGTCTCTTCATGGCATTCATCTCGATTAACATTCTATGGCTCTCGGCCTACGGGCTCGTGCATAGACATGTTAACCTCGAAGAATGTAATAAAGAGACATATATTTGCACTCGTTGTTCAAATATCTATTAGATGTTTATGGCTAACAATACCAAGATGTGTCACTGAAAATTAAAATTTGCTGTTAAAATGGCTACTTCCTATTTGGATTTATAGAATAAGACCAACGGTGAATACTCTTTTATTCTCTATATTTAACTATTTTTGTCGTGTAACTTAAGAAGCTATCAATATTTTGAAGGTTAGGTCTCATTATTGCTATTTTTTATAACCATAGATAACAATTGGAACTGTTAAAGAGATTTCTTCCACGATTTATATGTATAGAATTCATCTTCCTATTCGATTATGTTAAATTTTATTCTGCTAGAAAGACACAAACCCTTATAAGGCGCTATCTGTCATCTTCCTCTGTTCAATCAAAACAACACAGCGCCATGTTTCAAGAGAAAAGTTGTATAAAAAACATTAAAATTAATATTTTAACTCTGCTCTGTCCCATATACGGACAGCAAGTGCCTTCCCCTACCTAGAGAATAGACACTAAATCAAGTGAACTGCCTCGGTGTCTCGAATGATTAAAGTTACATGACAAGCCGAGGGTATCACCAATGCCACACACAAACCATGATTTAATGTCTTTTGCCAGCAGCGCAGTAGACGTTGAGCTGGTTGGTCCTTACTCGACTCAATCCGATCTGCCACCTAATTCCTGAATTATTAATTAGTCCAGGTGCGCTCGTGGAGCAATGGAAACGGTAGTTTGGTTGTTCCTACACAACACAGAGATATCCAGTTTGACAGACCATCTATCTCTATACCCGCCACGATGAAATGGACTAGAGTGGTTTTATGAACATTTAAAACAATCTATCGCTGTTTTGTTATTTAATTAATCTATGCATTGTTGTCAATGTTACTATGACGTTCGGAGTAGTTAATTTGATCGATTTCATGGTGTTCACATATTTGTTAGAAAGAAATTTTAGAAATTAATCAATTATCCATCTTTTAGAACCAGTACCTTCAAATATTATGACTGGCTGATACCACTATAAGCCTTGGATCTGTTTGCTATTTACGCAGTGATGGTGGGTATTACCTTTTCTTCTTCTTCTTTTTCTGGACCTAGTAGGACCGACTACTGTATGTAGCCAATTACTGCTTTCAATATTTGAAAGTTTAACATGACCTTTTCTAACACGCTGTAACCCAAGAAGTGTGTGTATTCCGCAAGCTAACGGTCTAGCCACTCAGGTAGCGAAGAAAATTGACCAGAATGCGACAACCATTTAGCTCGGTCCCTGGACTAAGACCGGTTCCCATAGGTTGTCATGTCCCCTCTCGGAACACTATTCACCACAACTAAACCTCGAACACGAGGCCACCGGCTTCAAAGTCAGACGCGGTACCACTCGGCCACCTACTACTCGTAGTTGTCTCTCATGTACCTAATACATCCTGCTGAAGTGCCTAGATTTGGAGATCGCTCACTGTCATTGTAAAGAATCTTTGTTAATTTTGTGAGACGGTTTACCTTATTCTTTTTCTAATTATGCGTAGAGGCAACCTTCATCAGCTATCTTAGAGGTTCCCTTGATTTAGGACTCTATTTTCATGTTGAGGGCTTCGTTGTTATGAAGAGTAAAGGCAGCGACACACACACTTTCATCGGTGCTTCATTCCATCGAGGCCGTTTCAATGCGTGGTCGTTTCCGCTTACAGTCTGGACATAGGGGGCTAAGTAATTTACTTATGTGATGTCAGAAGAAGGCTAAAATCATGGAGTTGTTGAGAACAGTACCGATCATCTTTTTTGTTAGCAGATTTGCTTTGGCTGTTGTTGTTTTTGTAGACATCCTTGATTTTGGTTTTGGCGATACGGAGAGGAGTCAAGATGTGATTTTGGCTGCAAGTCTGATTGCGTTGAAGATCACAGTGACTCATCCGACATGCTATGATAACTGGGTCGCATCCAGTCAACAATCTTGTGATCAATCTAAGAAAAAAGTTGCAACTCGAGTCAAATGTACACAAATAGTGTGTTCTTATGATAATGAAAGAAAGAGATTTCCGATACTTTCAAGTTACATAAACAAACAATGTGGGACATTATAAATTCTTGTTTTTTGATACAAACACTTCTATCAATTGACTAAAACTTCTGTTCCCTGTTTCCACATTTATGTAGAACCACGCGTCGTTTATTTTTAGACAACCAATCCAATTCTTCTTTCTTCTGATTATTATTGTTTCCAACATGCTGTGTTTTTCTTTGATTTGTTGGAGTACTTCTTGATTTGTCTTCATGTCTTTCCATGATGTTACCTGTTGCATTCTTCTTCAAATCCACATTTCTAGCGCTTCAATTTTCTTCTTGTCTTTTTCCTACAATGTCCAGTTTTCCACTCCGTATACTGCTATCCAGACAATTGTCATCAGGATGATTTTCGCTTTAGTTTCTCCTAATATAAAACTATAATTAGCATCAAAATTAAAACTTGCAAAAATCTATAGTTTCGATCAACCAAATAATTTGAAACTAACTTTCAAGAAAATGTTTATGATATTTTTAGACATCAAACCAACTTTTTTCACCGACATTGCGTGAACAACCACATAATTTACAAATCACATACATAAACGATGTAACAAAATTATCAAACCTTTGGGATGCAATATTATGATTGAAACCATAGATATTATAAATAAAATCATAGATATATGATTAAAACCATAGATATTATGATTAAAACCATAGATATAATTAAAACCATAGATATTATGATTGAAACCCTCTCGGCTTCGGACTGTTTCCACTATAACTATTATGTCTCAACTATTTATGTATAATCCAGACTATTTCTTTAGTAGGATAAAAACTGATGTAGGTAGGGCTTTCCGTTACTTAATTCCTTCTCCAAATACCAAATTGAATAGTAATTGGATTACAATCGAAATGAAAAGACATATTTTTACATTTGACAATCAGAACAGTACCTAATGGAATGTTTACAATATGTTATGCATGAACACGGCACACTAACTGGTAATCTCTGAGTCTATTCGATTTAGTTTGCAGCACAAAAAGATTATGTTTACCCATAGCTACCTGGCAACATTATAAGCCTGTTGTTCTGTGATTATAACACGCGCTAATTCCACAAAGCTGCACATTAGTCACATTTCACCGTGGTAGAATTAAGCAAGCCCCTTCCATACACAACACCTAAATAGCTTATAGACTCCAATTTCAATTATTTTTGGAGGAAATTCTTACCAAATATTTGTTTAATCAGCAGTGATGATAGATATTTCTTTTTCTCTCTCGCCCTCTCCATTTCAGGCACACATTATTTTCTGCTATGTCAATAATATCATGTTTAATAATGGCAAGCAACCGATCATTTTTTGGTTTTTTTTGTTGGTTAGGCTGACTACATAAGTTAAACAACACCACTTTAGATTAAGATTTAGATGCAGTAGGTACCTAGCTACTCATCATAACAAGGTTAAGCAATTGAAAAATGAAACTTAAGAGTTATTAACCCATTTCTGTAATAATTAATATTGATCAAATAAAGCCCGTGTTTTATACACAGCAAAAATTTGATATTATTCCAGAATATAATTGCGGGGATGTTAGGTTTCATTCATAAAGTTAACAGTTAGGTAATTGAGACACACAAATAGAAGGAGTTTATTAAAAGTGTTTTTTTTTTATTATAAGCGCCAAATCATATTGTCAATGATTCAGTTTCACATCGAAAACAAATCACCTCTCTTGCAACAGATACGTGATTAATTTTAAACGTTAACAAAACATTTTTTGAACGTTAGAGTATTTTGTGTAAAAAAGACAGAGTTTTCTTTCTAATTTTTCAGTTGTATTATTTTCTTATCTATCATTTAAGCTTTCTTTCTGTTAAACTTTGATATTGGTTATCTAGATCATGCCTGGCTGATGAAGTAGTCCTGGGATTGCATAAGCAAGTATATAAAAAGTTAAGTAGTATACCTCTTTTTATTAAAGTATCTTTTTTTAAATATGTATTAATTACAAGCCATAAGTTAGAGTTTAAGGACAAATTCATTAGTGTCTAAAGTAGCATCTTGAGACTCTAAAATTTAGACAAAGAAAACCATATGATTTAAATGCCATATACAGACTTTAGATTATTTTATCATGTTTTTTCTGGGGTCAGTTCAGGTTTCTGGACCTGCTAGCAGCGGGTTGGTTGATCGGCTACTAAACCGGTTCCCCACAAGATCACTGATGAGGAGGGTGGTAGCAACCCCACAGGATTAAAAGTAAAGTCTGCTTTAAGGGTGGATGAGCTCCACTGTGAGTCAACGGCCTGCCAGCCAGAGATTATGTCTCAATAAAAACACTCGGTAGAAGGCAATTTCAAACCACTACAGCTTTTCTGCTAAAGCGAAATATGAACCGCAATCGAACACCACGACGTTAATAGGGCCAGTCAGACTCAACTGGATGGACCCTTGTCCGGTAGGAAAATCTATGATCAGTAGGTATTACCGTCAGCAAGCTACAGCAAAACATTGGAGAAATCGAGGAAAGAAAAAGAAAAATCTGCTTAATATTGGAACCTGGAATTTTCGTACAATGAAGGAAACAGACAAATGACTTGTCAAATGGAGCCATCATCACTTTAATTTACTATAGCAAAGCATTTGATAGCGTTGGCCACAATTAACTCTGGGAAATCTTCTCAATGGTTGGGTTCCCAATTCATATTATCAATTTGGTGAAGGCGCTCTATCATAACCAAACCGCAAAGATTAGGTGGAA
>JAUYWI010067765.1:0-14807 GCA_034780595.1 Parotoplana pacifica
GGTAACTGTAACAGTACCATTTTATAGCGTATTTATGTGTTTATTTATGTATATCATATTGTTTGTCATATTATATTTCATTATTATATTTAAAAAAATCATTGAAAAATTGTCCATAATTATTTATGCCTAAATTTGGTTTCATAACATATTACGCCTAAATTATATTCTGTGCATACATTTTATAATTTACTGGCTATGCCCCTGCAAATTATTACTAAAATTGTAATAATAACTATAATGTCCTGTCAAATCCAGGGCACTATGTTTAGGGTCATTTTGGGAAGTAGTACTAATACTATTTTCCATGTAATAGAAAACTTTCTATTTTTAATCACCATACATACATACTTAACCTCATGGTGGATGGTGTTTTTTAAATCCTTAGGGTCAGTTTCTTCTTGAGAATAAGTTATTTTACTACACTAAATTATCATTAAAATTAATTATTAAAAAACTTATTCAAGAAAAAACTGACCCTAAGGTCAAGGATTTATTAAAATTTTAATTTTTAACAATATTAAATTTTTTAAACAACATGTCCACCATGTGGTGAAGTACAGTGATTATCAGTTTGCAGTGTAATAGAAAATTTACAATTATTACATGTAATAGCCTATACCATATAAATTTAAAGCTGTGGCTATTGGTTTGTGAATTTATAATTTGCATCATACAGGTTATTATGGATCATACAATATCTATAGAACATAAAATTTATATTGATTTTCTATCACAAATAGTATGCATTAAATTTACTTATAACAAAAAAAGGATAGTGCCAAAAAATTGATAGAATTATAGCTTTTATATTTATTATTCCACCATGAATAAATATTCACTTCAATCTTGAAAACTATTTCAAATTCCATACTCTAGAAATTTATTTTATTTTGATATAACCTATTATCAATAAATATTCATTGTTAATAAATATTTTGATATTAATGACAAATATAGGTTTGAATAAGGAAAATTTTTGGCTTTGGTCTTCTCTTACTCTCCATTTATAGGATAAGAATTATTGCTGACCAAATTTGGACCCTGACTAGTTCTAAACTTGTCTAACTAACTAATAAATTATAGTTAGAATGTATCAGATAAATTGATAATACCTTTTTAGACAATTGGCTGATACTTACATAATAAGTTTAGCTATTTTTATTATTAAAAAATAAAACTTAGAAGTATAGCCATTTTTATTATTAAAAAGTAAAATTGAAATTGAAAAGTTAAATAAAATACAGATCTTTTTCATCAATAAATTAAAAAAAAACTATGATTAGTATTTCATGAATAATATTAATATAAAAATAAAAAAAGTTTTGAATTCCTCTGACACATTTTTTTAAAATCAAAATATCAATATTTATATCCTTATTCTACAATTAAAAATAAATTTTTTGGTAGATTTGCACTTTCATGACAGTTCATTTTTGAGTATTTTAATTAACTTTTCAATTTTAGTTTTCAATAAAAAATGACCATACTTTCTAAGGTTTATTTATAAATAATAAAACAATTATACTTACTATGTAAATTTCAGTAAATTAGCATATTTTAAACAAATTTTGATTATCAAGGTATTATTCTAATTAATTTGTCTATTTATTCTTTAACTATAGGTTTGGAACTGGTCCATCTAGTTTGAAACTGTCTATGCCCCCATTTGTTTGCCACTTTTTAGACCAATTGGTCTGTAGTAATGGACTAGTTATGAACTGGTTAATTCTCTATATGGATGCCAACAGGGTCAGACATATTAAGATTATATATAACCTTTGGGTTAGAGATTTAAGAAATTATTTACATTAGGTTAGGGTTAGAATGGTATAGTACATCAGCTATAGTTAGAAATATGTTATAACATCTGATAAGGTTGGGTAGGAACCATAACTATTAAATTATTTGCAATCTAGACTTAAAAATACTACTAGAATCTGCCATTAAATGAAATTAGACTTATTTCTTAGTGGGGTGGCAGCCCATCTCCAAAATAATTAATTACAAGTGGGGCAGAGCCCTATCTCTATCTCATTAATGTTTGTTTTCCAATTCTTGAGTGGTAACATTTTTCAGCATAATGTGATGTGGTTTAAAAGATAACCTGCACAAAAATATACTGATATCTGTTAGGGTACTAAGCAGTCTTATAAAATATGGTAAAACCAAATAATGTTTAGAAAAGATTCAATAAAGAAAGCACTAGACTTTCTGGGGATTATTGTGACTTGTTAGTGTATTCAAAGTTAATTACTTTAAGACTTTCAAGATCTTGCAAGTTAATAAATGTGATTTGTAAGTAAAACAAGAATTTAAAAGTTTTGATGCACTGGAGTTTCAAATATTTAACATTGAACATTCCTATGCCTCAACTTCATTTATTCTGTGCTAAGTTAGATGGCCAATCTAGTCTAGTTCTATATACAATTTATATAATTTAATATTTATAGTATTGATTTACATAGAATTTTTATAATGTGTATTAAAACAAAAATAATGTCAGTTGGTAGATATCATCATGCTGAAATCCTTTATTTCATGAAAATCTCTCCAGTAGTTCTTTAGATATATTTTTAGATTTTGTCCAATTTTACTTCCTAAAAACTATTTAAAATTTAAAATAGATTTCTGTTACCAATTTATATAACCCACAAATGTAGCAATACAAATTAATCTATAAAAATGTTTTAAGTTATTGTAAACCTTCTACATATATTAATTAATTTCATTTTTAGTTTCTTAGATGCCAAAAGATATTTTTTATAATTTTAATTTAATATACATTTTTATATATTACAATGAAATCTATAAATTTTACAATAATTAATATGCCAAGAAGTAAAATAAGTTTAGATCTTTTTTTACAAATAACAAGAAAAAAGTTTCCTCTTAAATTTGGTATATTGGTTATATTAATTTTATTAGTCATAACATTTTTAATTTAAATTTAAAAATGTCATTTCTAAAAAAATAAACTTTGGGACATAAATATTTCTGCTTATTTAGACATGGAGAAATATACATTAGGTTTTATGTTTATTGTCATAAGAATTTTATTATTAATAGAAAATATTCATTGTCCATAGCAATGCAAAAAAACATGATCAGTGTTATTAACAATAAATATTCATTGTTAATATCACCAACCTTTTATTTTTGCCTTAAAATTTATAATCACCTGAAATTAACTTAAAATTTTGCTTCCACTGTCATCATCATTTGATTTATTTTTTAAGATGTTAGTTTACTTGCTTCTGATATAAAGTTGCTGACCCTCATTCATTCCAACTGGCCACACCAATTTTCCAGCACTTTCTATCTTCATGTTCCCTAAGCTTCATTCCAATCTTTTGACATACTTTTTCAGGGTGCAACATTTCCCTGATCGCTTTCACTTCGAGATTCTATGGACATTTTATACTACTATCTCTCTTTCTCAGGTCATTACCATACCATCTTTTGAGAGTTGTGTCTCACTACTTCTACAATGGACTCTCACAGACCAGCTTTTCAATCAACAATTCTAAATTCATCTTATCCCACTGTTTAACTCCACATATCTTTCTGAGCACAGCTTTTTCAGTCCTTCTTAAT
The DNA here is from genome assembly GCA_034780595.1 of Parotoplana pacifica. NCBI lineage: Eukaryota > Metazoa > Platyhelminthes > Proseriata > Otoplanidae > Parotoplana > Parotoplana pacifica. The sequence goes on from JAUYWI010067765.1 coordinate 3,598, forward strand.
ATATTTTCTACTATTGATCTTACTGCCCATGTCTCTGCCACATATACAATTACTGGTCTAACACATGTGTGCTAGAGTCAGTCTGTAGTCACACAGCACTGCTTCCAGATCTCTAAACGTGTGCCAGTTAAATCTCACTCTCTTCTTTGTTCCTGCCATTTCTATGCCTCCTCCTGCACTTTGTATTTCCAAAGTAACAAAATTCCTTTACTTTATCAAGGTCTTTTAACACCATTTTGTCTATCTTCCCATGCTATGTAACATTTCTATCTGACTCATTTCCCTGTATACCTTTCTATTTCTTGCATTTGAAATCAATAGACTCTCTTCTTTTCAGACCATCTACCATGGATCTACTTTTCACACTTTCTGCACTGCAATAAGTTGTTCATCACTCTTGCCACATATTTCACAGGGGCCAATCATTGCTTTCACTGAGATTTCGTCACCTTTTTTCATTTTTCAAAACATACTTGCTAAAAACATTGACATTTTCAAAAATTCATGATGTTTTTTGTAAAAATTATATTTTTAAAATTGACCTAATATCTTATTTTAGAGGACCATCACAATGATTTGGGAGAGATTGACAAAAAAATGTCACAAAAAACAAGAGAATTTTGTTCCAAATTTTGTATTAGTTTGTGAAATTTTGAACAATTTAAACTATTTATTAGTGGTATACTTCCCCTTCCTGGAATGATATTTTTATACATTTTTACCTAGTAGTAGATTATTGAATATATTCAAATGAGCTAGTAGTTAAGAATATATTATGTAATTATATATTGTGAAGTTTCAAAAAAATAATTTAACTACATAGTTGAAGAAATATATCAGCCACCCTTTACATATTTAATATGCTGAGTGGTAATATTTGTCAAATATACATTTCAATAACTCTTTTTTAAGATAGGAGAATGTGTCCAATATGTCCTGTACCCATTATTTAAGTTTTTTAAAGTAGTGGTACAAATATTTACAAATGAAATATTACTTTCATATGGTGACCCAGTGAGTCAAACTTGTTATGCTCCTTTAGTAAAAAGGTAAATGACTTGCTGTTACATTCTTATTTGAACACTTAAAGTTGTTTTTTTATGCTTACAAACAAAATTGATTTTTTTACTTATGTAGGTCATTATGAATAAGATCTATTTTATCCTAAATCATGGTGTGTCTGAATCAGAATTAACCTTAAAACAAATTCTTCACATCAAACTTTGATATTTTTATTTAGAATGATGTTAGAGTTATCCAAAAATGTGTCTGAAAAATGTTTCATGGAGAGATTTCTTTAGATGACGTTATAATTCAGTGAAGTGAAATTTAAGTACCATACATACCTACTAGCTATTAATTAAATCGTTTGTTTGTTTTTGCAATCTTTACTATTCTCAAGGGCGTTCTCTGATTTATGGACGTTTTACACTATTTGGATAGTTTTCCTGTTTGTTTCTATTTTTTTGTATTTTCTATTGCAGCAAAAGTTTAATTGAAGCATTGGAGACATGTATCCTATGAATGATTTCAGTCTTTTGGAGGACCTGGCTGACCAGTTCTCACGTGTCATTTGCTGCATATTGTTTGTCGTTCAGTCGGCAATTCTTATCTATTATCTTGTTGTAATGACTGGTAGCAGTTTGAGTCTGCTATGGATTATGGCTGATATTGGTGTACTTGCTCTAATGATTTACGCTTTTGTCGTGACCTATTTGCGAAAGCGGACAACTTCCAAGCAGTCCAATATCAATCGCCTTCTAGAACGCCGTTATCCGGGTGAATTGCCATTTGCATTTGCAGTCTGGATATTCTATTCGGTCACTCTTATGGCACGTGTAATTACGCTTTATAGCACTCAGGCTACAAAATTTGTGGCTAACAGTGACATCCTTAGTACAAGTGGATTTCAGGTAAGCATTTGGCGAAGTATTCCTTCTAAACACATATAGAAGGCAGCTCTAAGATGTTGGACTAATAATTTCTGTTTACTTATGAGTGTAAAACGGAGTGTCCTCATTTTTTTGTGCCGATAAAAAAACAACAAGAACATTTTATATTTTTTATTCTTATAAGTTACTATTGTTTACGATTTCATAAAAGAATAAACAAAATGCTTCTACGTGCCTTCTAATAATAGAAAGATATTGAATTTATGAGTATGGGTTTATTTATATTTTACGAATAAGTTGATTAATTATTTTATAAAGAAGAAATTCTTGAAATTTTTGTGCTGGCTTTTTGGATTGCCAATTGTTTCTCTTCCATTCTATTAGTTGTCAAAGTAACCTTGTCCTTTTGTCTTCATTTTAAATATTTTTTCATTTTAGATAATGTTAAGCATTTCAATTGGCATTCTCTACTTTCTAATACGCAGTGTCTCCCTACGCGGTCTTGAGCATCAAACCAAACAAATGAGCGAACGCTGGCTCTTTGTGGAGGAGTGTCTTCATTTGCTGGATGCCATTGACCTACTAGCTCTGGCATTTCGTCCATCTGTTCAGTCCAGTTCCACTGCCGTGACATCGTCAGGTGCCGTCTATCCAATAGTTGATTCCGAGCTCAAATCGGGTATGTCGGCCGCAATCCTGGCCTTTAGTTCTGTGTCTATCCTACTCACCGCTGTGCATTTGGCGGTCTATACAGCGACCAAATATGATGCCCAAATGACTTCCTCTCGAGCTCGGGTGATAAGCGCCGTCCATGCGTTACTTGCTGTGTTTCTGGCCAATTTACCACTGCTACTACTTCGATGTTTGGCTTGGAAACTATCTGGTGTCACCATATCTGCCTTTGTTTTTAAAAACGTTTTGTTCATCTACATCTACATTGTGCATCTGTTAAAGGTTATTGTCAGACCCGCTGACAACGGTACAGGAACAACCTACCACCAGGAAACATTGGCTCAGCCTTCTTTTCCAGAAAATAGCCTAGCAGTATCAACAGCCAGTTTGGGTTTGGATGACAAGTAGTAGCCCTCTCTATGGGTTGGTAGTCATATTGTACATATTGAGTAACTTTTATAAAACAGATTTAATGAAACAGCATTAAATCTATAGGGTGTCTAGGAAACTTTCTTCTATTTAATTTGATTAAAGTAATTTGGATTAATTCAAATCTGATGCCATCGTTTTCCCATTACCTACAAAATAGTTTTGGTATTTCCCTTAGCTATAGGTACTATTCTGAAATGTTAAGACTTTTCCTAACTTCATGGCCTGGAGTCCACCAATCTAACATTGGGAATGATCTGTGATCTGATATTATCAGCAAATTAATAGAAATTCTATGGATTATTTCACGCATTGGGCTTGAAGACTTAACGGTTGACTCTTAAATTTTTATTCATTTTCTTCAATATTTCTGCATAGAACTTTACGGAACAAGACAAATTTATAAGCTCTACGCATGTGCATATTAAGTAATGTGTATGCTATAATGTCTTTGGCCGATTTATAATTATTTCTACAAAGTTATATCCATAGAGTAATTCTGTTGTTATACCTACAAAGTTGAAAAAAGTCATTGGAAGTTTTATTTTCTTTAATCGGTCTGACGGTCAAAAATAAAATGGTATATGTTATATTTTTTTAGATGTTTTGAGTATTATGAGTAAACTAAATAAATATTACCAATTTGAGATTTTTTAATTTTACCTATTTTATTAAGTAGGATTTTGTACATAATAACAACAATATAGCAGAGCTAAGTTTAATTAAATATCTTTGCAATATAGTTTTAATTGCTCCAACTAATATTTTTATTTAAATGCTTCCAAACCAAATTATTGTAATGGACATGCAGATACTCTTGTTTGTTTCCTAATAACTGTACTTAATTTTATGCATGCTTTAGTAAGCTTGTGTAATATTTAGTTGAGTTGTTTAAGCATTGTTTTGTACATAAATTGAGTTGAAATCTGGTAAGTAAGATAGGTACCTAGGAAGGACTTAAGGTTCAAAGTTTTTTTTATAAAGTTGAATAATGAAGAGGTTCTAACATAGATACCAAATATAAGACATATATGCAATTATGATTTCAGGATTGATATTTTTTTAAAGTAGTCTTTTCCTAAATTTAGTATTTTTGCACCAGAGTGACTTATGTACTTTAAGGGCTCACCTCGTGCCCTTGGGGTTGTTTGACAAAATTTATTACACCAAAATGTTTACAAGAAAATTTTAGAAAAAGTCGCTAAATTTCAGGTTAATCGGTTGATTGGTTTTGGCGCTATATTTGAAAAGATGTTAGTGGGTAGTTCCCTCCCCCCCCAAAAAAAAATAAAATCCTACGGAATGCATACATAAATCATGAATTTTTTAAACTACCAGTATTTATACCTGATTATATATATTTTATAAACATTATACATATTTATAGATTAAAGATTAGATTTCCTGTATTTTAAAATTTAAAAAATAAAGTCACTTTTGCTATCAATATCTTTTTTGTTTATTTTATCCATCAAATTTGAGCAGTATATACAATAATTATTAGGAGAACAACAATAATAATAGGTATATGATATGGAAGGTAAATGTATTTATGTACATAATGTTTAGAAAGTTATTTTGTAAACTAATTATAAACAAATTAGAATTAAATACAGGATGATTCAAAATTAAATACATAAATACCTACGACAAGAAACTTTATAAACTTGGATTAAAAACAGTTTGTAATAATCAAAGACAATAACAATGAAAAATAGGTAACAATTTCCAAATTAGATTAATAATAAAATTTCGCTTTATTTTCTTCCTCAGTTTTAATTAAAGAAATATTTAAAAACAGACCATAAATTTTTTTAGGTACAATGATAGATAAGAACAGAAAACATTGATAAAGTGGATAAAACATTAATAAAGAAAGACAAACACAGGAACAAAAACAATTATAATGTTTGAAAGGCTTTAGACCAATTAAGATTGTTCATGCCAACATTTGCGGAATGGATTAGATGAACAAAGAATATGTTAAAGGTTCAGATGACTATTAGAAAGAGTGAATATGTTTACATATGTTGTAGATAACCTTAAAGTATTTGCGGATGTAATTAAAAATCAGTGTATTGTTAGTGCTATATATAAATATAAATATAATATCTATTTAGAAAGGTCTAACAGAAAGGGTTTCACTAAAAGAATCGGTATTATCACAATTTAACCTAAGATAGCAATAAGAAATTGAATGATGACGAAATTAAAATATTTTTTTGAATAAGCTGAATTTTGAGGAAAGAAATATGATGGTTAGGGCTTTTAAAATGGAAGGTAAAGTCTGAATATAGTTTGGTATGTATACGGGTTAAAATTTTGGGTTAGAAGAGTAATCTATAAAAACAGGGTCACACATACAGCAAAAAAATTAGAAAACTGATATTTGTACTAGTGCAATTAAGATGGGCTTGAATTCTAAAGCGATTATTGAAAAGATAAAAAATGTAGCACAAGTTGCTTATAAATCGACAAGATGGACACCAAGAAATACTCGCATTTACAACAACCTAGATCCCCGTTTTCGAAGGGTAGAAACCAAATTTTAAGAGAGTTTTGTATTTCAAAGTACGAAGTTCCCGAATATTATAGCCTTCATTTGGAGAGATTGAAACATAAATCTAAGTACATTGTCAAAATCACATTTGTAAGAACATCTTCTAGCAATTCGAATAAACTGAGAAATAATGACAGATTTAGAAGTATAATTAGATTATTAAAAAAAATTCTTTTAATTCCATCATCATTCAATTTTCTTATTGCTATCTTAGGTTAAATTGTGATATTCCCGATTCTTTAATGAAACCCTCCTGTTAGATCGTTCTACTTAAATATTCCATATAGCACTAACAACACACTGATTTCAAATTACATCCGCAAATACTTCGAGGTTATCTACAACATAAACATAGTCACTCTTTTTAATAGTCATCCGAACCTGAAACATATTCTTTGTTCATCCAATCCATTCCCCAAACATTGTTATGAACAATCTTAATTGGTCTAAGCCTTTTAAACAAAATATTGTTTTTTTTCTTGTGTTTATCTTTCTTTATTAATGTTTTATCCACATTATTATTGTTTTCTTAATGTTCCAATTCTTTTGTGCAATTTTTTAAATGTTTTTTGTTCCTTTCTATTATTGTATCTAAATTTTACTATGATCTGTTTTTAAATATTTTTTGGTACTGAAGAAGCAAATAAAGCGAAACGTTTATTATTAATCTAATTTGTTAATTTTTCCATTATAAGTTGGAATTGTTTATCTACATTTTATTCATAAACTTAGATTTAAAACAGTTTGTAATAATCAAAGACAATAACAATATAATGTTAGCAAGGTTAAGTAAAATTTATGAACTTACGTTGTGTTAGTGTATACCTAATTATGTAGTAGATAGAGATATTTTAATGACGACTTAGTTTGATGCAGCTGAAATTATGCCCTTTTCTGTAAAAGAAAAAAAGACTAATAAATTTCATGGCATAAGGTACAGTGAGAATAGACAATGAAGAAATAAAACCAGCAACAATTGAACAAAGATGCCTACTGTCACCGCTGTTATTCTCGATACCTATACACAGAAGGTATGGTGATAGAAACAATTGACCACATACAAGATGGAGTAACAACAGGAAGTGAAATTATTAAAGAAGTGCGATTTATAGATGATCAAGCAATGATAGCAAACTCAGAAGAAGGACTACAAAACCTTGTGGACAGCTTAAATAGAAAAGCAAAAGGATTTCAACATGAAGATAAACATAAAAAAGACAAAGATAATGCAAGTTTTAAGAAATGGGCAGGACCAAATGAACATTACACTTAACAATCAACAAGTTGAACAAGTCAAAACCTTCAAATACCTTAAAGCAATTGTAACATCGGATGGAAGGTGTAGTAACGAAATCTGCGCAATAGCCTAAACGGCATTTATATCAAAAACATTACAACTAGAAACTAAGAAAAAAATTGTAAAAAAAATTGTATGGAGTATAGCACTATATGGAGCAGAAACCTGGACATAGTAAGAAAAAGATAAGAAGAAAATTGAAGCACTAGAAATGTGGATTTGGAGAAGAATGCAACAGATAACATGGAAAGACATGAAGACAAATCAAGAAGTACTCCAACAAATCAATTGAAAACGAAGCATATTGGAAACAATAATCAGAAGAAAGAAAAATTGGATTGGACATATAATACGTGGAGAAGGAATGGTCAAAGAAATTCTGGAAGGTCGATTTCTTGGGAAACATGGAAAAGGAAAACCAAGAAAAGGGGCATTATAAGAATTCAAACCAAACACCTATAAAGAATTAAAGCACCGGACAGCAAACTGAGAAGGATGATAAAAGCGAATGCCATAGAATTGAACCTGCCTATAACTGATTCGGCAGAACACACTAGGGATAGATGATAATGATTTCAAAAAGTACTATTTGCATGATGGTGATAGCTAAGAGTGTAGAGTTAGTAAATAAAAATAAGAGGAACCGCAGATTGTTTGAAAAATTAGAATATGGTTTGTTGGACAAATTCTTGGTTATTTAATTTTGGTCAATCATTTTAGATAGAATACCTTTTAGATTACCAAATTGCCCATTGTGAAACTACTATAAATGTATATAGGAAAATTAGAAAATTTAATTTTATAAAATGTGAATAATTTATTGTAATTCCTTACATGCAATAACTGATCTTTGTCTGATATATTATTAGTGTAAAAATAGTGATACATATGTAAGTAGCTTTATCCAAAGTCAGAAATTGAGGGTCCCCATTTTTTGAGCCCATACCTGGCTGGCAATTGCTTTAAAATATGGTTAATTTAATTGTGAGGCATAAATCATTTTAAAACCACTGAAACTCACTAATAATATTAATTAGAGCCATTTAAATTTAAAAAACAATCATTTTAGAAAAAAAAACTGCCCAAATATAGTGGCCTCAAACGCCAACAACCATAAAAGTGAGGAATCCAATTTTTTAATATTTTATTTCTAATGCCTTCTTAATTCTAAATCTCAAATTTAAGCAGGATAGGATGTTTGGTTTGTGTTTTAGAGCAATTTAAGTGATTATGGCAAAAAGTTATCATATTTTACCAAACAATTCATACTCAATATTTTCAAAAAATAGTTATAGATTTTTGTTACCTGGTGCCTAGTGGACCTCACGCCATATTTGAAGTAACTTAAACAAACTTTAATTTTTGTGCGTGATGACATCATCGGCTATTAGTTCATTGATTAAAAAAAATTGTTGATCTATGTTTTTGAGGTACCTGTGTATCAAATTTTAGCACAATTTATTTACTGGAAGTATGAAATCGTAGGAAGGGTGGCCACCGCCTTCATTACAGGGTGGTGTCGTGTCCTCAAAACAAAGAACCCCCATAAAAATCAAATTTTAAATTTATAATTGATCACACATTAGGAAATTTGCAATGACAAAATGCTAAATTTTGACAATTTATTTTTGATATTAATACCTAGTGTAGCACTATTTTTCTCGATTACCAGCTAACATTTCTTCACAATGGAACTGCAAGTCTATCGAGAAACTGAGTTCTATGTTTTAACTCTTCTAAATTGTTGGAATTGTGACCATGAAGTCGTCCACAAATGACGGTCCAAACATCGTGATCATCAATTCATTCACAAATGACGGTCCAAACATCGTGATCATCAATTCATTCACAAATGATGGTCCAAACATTGTGATCATCAATTCATTCACAAATGATGGTCCATACATTGTGATTATCAATTCATTCACAAATGATGGTCCAAACATTGTGATCATCAATTCGTTCACAAAAGATGGTCCAAACATTGTGATCATCAATTCGTTCACAAATGATGGTCCAAACGTTGTGATCATCAATTCGTTCACAAATGACGGTATAAACATTGTGATCATCAATTCGTTCACAAATGACGGTACAAACATTGTGATCATCAATTCGTTCACAAATGACGGTCCAAACATTGTGATCATCAATTCGTTCACAAATGATGGTCCAAACATTGTGATCATCAATTCGTTCACAAATGACGGTCCAAACATCGTGATCATCAATTCGTTCACAAATGATGGTCCAAACATCGTGATCATCAATTCGTTCACAAATGACGGTCCAAACATTGTGATCATCAATTCGTTCACAAATGACGGTCCAAACACGTGATCATCAATTCGTTCACAAATGACGGTCCAAACATTGCGATCATCAATTCGTTCAATAATGAAGTCCAGCTGTTATGTTTTGTGTACACTTATGCTAAGCTAAAATGGCTAATCTATAATAATTTTTCAAATTTCATTCTGGGTTCGTCTTTTTCTAGACACTCGGTGTACCACGTATGTAAAAGTAGGATTGTCTACCAAACATTATTTCGTAATGAAAACAAATAGATTTACCTTCTGTTTCCGCATGAGCTAAAAATATAATAAGATACGATTTAAAATATAAGAGACAATCAAATTTAGGGGATTTGAAGATTACAAGATGAATTTTTAGAATGATGTAAGAGACCAAATAAAATAAAATATGGAAAATTGTTTTCTTTAATAAAATTATCCGCGATGATATTTTAATGTGTATCTTATACATCGATGATATATATAAAAGATCAGATTTTGTGTTGTTCTTGGCGCAATTTATTTACAGAATAGTTCAAAAGTTGACAGAAATATATAGATCAGTCTGAAACAAGTTAGTTTAATTATACTACTAACGAAGAAAATATATTAGAATTTTACACTATGTATGTAGAATGAAATGTTTACTGCAGCAAAGATAGAAAATAAATTAAAATTAAAAACTTGTAGACATGAAGACAGTACTAACAGCATAGAAATGACTATAACCTAAACACAAGATTTGTAAAATATGAAAATATGGTTTCAATAACTTTTGAAGATCAAATCAAAACTATGTAATCTACACCCAAGCTGAAACATGAAGAGATGGTCAGTCAAGCTTGGTAATTGAAAGTACTATTTATGTAGTTCATCCAAAAATCAGAATTCATAAAACAGTTCAGTCAGAATAGAAAACTGTAAAGTTCTTAAAATGCAAAACAAAAGCAAGAAATATATACAATGACCGCACACACAATATGTGATATGCGACATGCCATATGAAATATTATTTTGTTATAACGTAGCTCTATAATTTCGGACTGACCCAATGCTATTATAGAATGTCACATAGTAACAAAGAATAAACCAATATAGTATATTTACTTTCTGTAGTTCAATATTTAAATCAATAATTTTTGGACAAATTTTAATTGTATAGGTATTTCTGCTTAAAATATAAATCCATTTTGACAACCAAGATATATACTTATATGTAACAACTGTCTGGAATTAACTGTACCCCTAGAAAAAACTGGAACAGTATTAGTAGAATAAGTCGGAAAACTAGGATACCTTTCTTTCCCTTTTTGCCTTTCTTTTTCTCTCCACCGGCGGATGTGAACTCTGGTGGAAGCACAATTAACTCCGGATTGTTTATCACTTGATTACTGACCGACTGGAAAAATGGACAGGTCATATTTTAGAATAAAAAAAACAAACATTTGAAACACTTCTATTTCATTACAAAAATTTTCAATTTTATTTATTTAAATTTTGATTTACACCACAACCTATTAACGATACCTGCACAAAATGATATTCCTTACTATTTATTGTACTACTCAGTCGAAATTTGAATCACAGTTCAATCATTTATATAAAGTATATCAGGACAGCATCAGCATAAGATGGTACCACATATTAATGACTTGGCGAAATGATTACAATCCAAATTAAAATATACAAATTTAAGTTTAATTCTATCATTTAAAATCACAACAGTTTTTCTATATAAAGGGTCTTGGAAAAAGTGTCGCTTCTAACAATATTTCAGAATCTTGTTCTAAAATAGGATTTATGTATATTTTCCTGAGATTTTCATGACAAAATATTTAATATGAAGCGATAGATGACAGTTTCTCTTAGCAAACAAAATACGCTATTAGATTGTTTTTTTGTGTATTTAACATTTGATATTGAGCTGTAAATTTAAATATAGAGTTAATCTATTTATATCAATAAAATTGTGAAGGTTTAACAAATATGTATACGTGGAGAAGGAATGGTCAAAGCAATTCTGGAAGGTCGATTTCTAGGGAAACGTGGAAGAGGAAAACCAAGAA
>JAUYWI010067776.1:0-14807 GCA_034780595.1 Parotoplana pacifica
GGTCATCAGAGAGGAAAAAGGACAGAAGACGCTCCTTTCTGAAACTTCTTGCCAGTCAGTTAGCTCAACAAAATATGACCCTGAGACTTCGCGAAAAAAATGGACTCCATAAATCAACAATTGCTGTCCTGGAGACGTACGTTGAACTAGCTGTTCCTCTTCATCAACCAGTTCCAGGACCTGCACAACAGAAATCCAGGTGTACAAGTTGTAAAGCCACCGGAAAGAAGCCCCGAGATTGCAACTTAACAAATAGAAAATGTCAGGTCTGCGAAGCGTGGGTATGTGGCAAGCATTGTGATGTTGTATCAGTGGTTTGTCATAATTGCATTTGAAATTTGTATTATTTTCTGGAACTTTCTCTGTGTGAATACCGCCTTCGTGTTTTTCGTGTCTAATTGAACTATTAACTGTGCTTTTTTTTAAATTATCCATGGAAGAAAACTACAAAAAATAAATAAAATCTGCAAAAAAACTACAAAAAAATAAATAACATCTGCAAAAAACTACAAAAAAACACATTTTAATCAGGCCATCTATGTATGATGACGGTCTCAAGCCCGTAAAACTGAGAGAGAAATGTTTAATTGATGAAATATATTTAAAATATGTAGTATAAATTACGTTACACGATCAAATTATTGTGTTATATTAATTTAATTAAATAGTTAAACGGTGACATAGGGGTGATTTTTAAAATCACCCCTTTGACTGGCTGCGTTGTTCAAAAGCTTGGACTGGCAAGGGTTAAAGTCGAACTACGATTTAAAAATATACCAAAATTAAAGACATTCTAAAATAAAATGAAATATATGCTCTAAATTAAATTGTTTTTTATTTATTTAATAAAACCAAATATATATAATATAATGCAGACAGGGAAACTCAATTTAATTAACACAACTGAGCTTAATAAATGGTATTATTTGTAAGTTACCATTTTCGTATTCTTCATTTAGACAAACATCAATCACAATAATAAAGTGTTATTAACATATTTCTGCAGTGCTTTCGTTTTTTAGTAACGAAAATTAATTTGGTGAGCGAATCTTTGAATTGAGGCACCTTCCTCTTCGGTTTTTTAATACCTCAAGTCTGAGATGTTAAATTTTGTTGTAATATTCTTTTGAACACAAAGTTGGTAAATATGACCATGGCCGGTATCAGATTTGTTGCTCGTTTTAATCAACATTAGCAACATGGCAACGCTGGCTATGCTAATATGTGTACATATCCATACATTTTGAAATTAAAATTTTACCATTTCATTTGTTTGCCTAGTCAGTTTACTCTGGGATGGCCCGGAATTAAATATCTGAATAGTTAGGGATTTATCTCAATTTAAAACATCACAAGGGACGTGAACTACATACTAAGAAAATACTTGCCATGCAATAGAAGTCTTTACTATAACATGGTGTTTACTAATAATCGTCTAGTCACGAATTACTATTATTGTCGATAATATCCAATGTAATTTTATCAACTTTACAATTATCACAATAAAAATAAATTATAAAAGACCGAAACGGTCAACCAGTAAACAGCAAAAACTATTGCTCTTAGAAGCTATCGATATTGCTTTTCGCAAATAAAATTTTGCCACAGTGGTTTTAAGAAAGCTATACGACAAACCATGGCGTACTATATTATATATATAGTATGCCATATTGTACGCAGTGTATTATATTATTTAGATGAGATCTTTTGTTTCTAATGATAGACAAGACCAATATTAGGACAAACATACATACTCGACTTTATAAAAACAACAGAATTCTAAAAGAGGTAGCACATGTTTCGACCTATTTTGGAGTGAAAAATAAATAACTATTTAATACATATTATGGGAAAGTAGATATTAGAATTAACCAGAATGTAAACTTAAATCCCACTTTATTAGATTGTCCTCACAGTAATTTCTGAGCATGTTGAAGTTAGATTAAAAAAATGTCACAAAATTTGACCAAAATACATAAGATTGAAATAGTAGATAGTCCTTGAATATGCATTTATATACTCTACAGGAACATTAGGTATTATATTGGCCATCTCATCAGTATACAAGTACAAACAGAAAATTATGTCTATTGTCTTTTTTTAATAACAATAGTGTGTACATGTAGTAATTTTAAAAGAATCATAAGTTAAAAATGTCATTCTTCTACACAACAATGAATGTATCAAAACACCATCATAAATCAAATTTCATCAGCACACATGATTAAGTTTTTTTTACCTAAAAATAACCTTTGACTGATTCAGTCACATCAAAATTCCACATATTATGTCCAAATATCATATTCCAAATATCATATAGGTATCACTGTAGAATATAAAAATACAATAGATTGATTTTATAAATATTAATCTAGATGGTAATAAATAATAAAACCATAAAATCCTGATGAGTATATTATTACATCTAAAAATTAGATTGGTTTTCAAATGAAAAGTATCACAATAAAGTTTCAAACATTTCACATTATTTTCTTAAACTAATAATAATAGTTTTTCAAAAATAGTGTATATCCCAATTTAAATAAAATACCATTTTTTTGTATGGTGACCTAGTAAAAGCACACCCAATACAAATGTGTAATACCCGTGGCACATTATGCTAAATAAACAAATAAATATGTGTTTGTTATGTCTGTTATATAGAAGTTATTTCTTTATAACAAAAAAGAATGAGCTTGCGGTCTACTTTGGACCATACCGGCAGTTGGTTGATTAGACTGTGATCCAGATGGAGGAAAATGTGAGCCGCCATTTAGAAGAGAGAAGTCCATCCCAGGAGGAAGAGACATATCCCACATACCTGCAAAACCAAATAAATTCCATTTTAACTAAAAAAAAAACTGCTTAACCATTAGCCTTTTACATAAGCAAAAATAGCGTAGTTTTCTGCAGCTGAACGAATCTAAACCCTTCGTGGTCACAGGCAACTGACGAAAATAGGGGAAATTGCTCCAAATTGGAATGAAATTTGGTACCAGTGTACTAATTTCTCTTGCAATTTTTTTAGGGTAAATGTTTTTTAACTGACTCCTCCAAATTCACCTGACGGCCCTATAAACAATCGAACTTGGGCCAAAGTGTACAAATTAAAAAACAAAACATTCTGAAGTCAAATATGGCTGAAATTGATTATTTGATAGATATACTACAAACACTTCATTGTACCATAGGGTGCAAACTAAGAGTCAAAATTTACTTCGAGTTTTCCAAAATTATTGAAAATGGATGTCTATGATTAATAGACATCATCTGATCAATAAGAGTTAGTATATGCCTGGGCAGTTGGATAACCTCTGATGGTAGATGTCAACAAAACATAAAGCGCAGAATTGGCACTGCCAAAGATGCCTTTACAAAAATGAAAAACATAGTGACGAATAGCAAAATCTCAATACAAACGAGAATTAGAGTGTTACATCTATCCAATCTTTATGTATGACTCAGAATGCTGGACAATACCGAAAGTGACGAAGAAAAGTTTACAGGCAACTGGAATGTGGTTCCTTTAGGCGTATGCTTAGCATTCCATGGACATCTCATATTAACAATAGAGAAGTGTTTCGCCTAGCAAAAACGAGAAGGACATTATGCAAAAACATAAAGTGCAAACAATATCGCTTCATTGGTCACCTAATTAGAAAAGATGAAGTAGAACATCTAATTATAACATGGAAGATCAATGGAATGATGAAGAGCAGAGGAAGACAAAGGAAGCTGCTTCCCCAATCAATAGCAGAAGAACTAAACATGGATACAACAGAAGTGTTTCACGCCGCTGCTAATAGTGATGGCTGGAAGACTATGCGTATAGCTTATTATAATAGCTATCGTTGGCTAAAATTTGAATTTAAAAAATGCAGTGTTATGTCTACAATAATATTTTGAAACAAGTACCTATTGATTAGTGCAACGTGGATTTTTTATAATGAATTATAAAGCTGAATATTTCCGTTTCTATGCCTAGTATACACGTTTCTAATTAGGCAGTGGCCAAAGCTTGTTTTGAAGAGGCTCATCGCAATGATGCTCAGAGTAAATCTACAGTCTTCCGTTGGTTCACCAGATTCCGGGAAGCTGACCAGTCACTAGACAAGAACCGGTGTTTTCAACGTGGCATGGTCCCTCGTGCAGCGATAAGTTCATATCAAGTTGTCCAAAAACAACTCCTGAGACCATTCAGATCATTGAGAAAATAATAGAAGAGGATCCCAGATCTTCTGTGCGTCAACTATCGGATTGGTATGAAGTGCCATCTATTATTATAATTATTATTATTATGTATCGCATTCTAACTGAGGATTTTCAGAAGTGGAATGTCTCTTCTGTATGGGTACCGCATGGGCTCTAAGAAAACCACAAACAACTAAGGGTTAATTGTGCAAAACAAATCTGGCATCTGTTTTTCCGAGAGGGAATGGGAGCATTTTGTGACAAAATAGCAGTACAAGACAAATTCTGGATTTACCTTGAGACCCAGAGACCTCAAATGAAAAAGTCCTCCCTATCCAACAAGAAAGTGATGTTGCTTTTTACCTTCACGCCCAGCAAGCGATTTTCGATTCGTGTGATCCCCCTGGTGAAACTTTTGACAGTGATCCATTATTGACTTTATTAAGCACACTGGTAACCTGTTTTTGAATCCCATTTACCTAGATGCTCTTAGTGGCAATGGGACAATGCAAGACTTCATTCTTCCTGAGTTGTAAAGGACTATCTGGCCAAAAGAAAGATGACAATTATTTTCCAAAGTCACTACAGCCCCGACCTGAATCTTTGTGACAGATTTGTGTCTTGGATGAAATATATTACCAAATAAACTTATACTTATTGTTGTAAATATACCTCATATAAATAATCTTGCATTCTCATTACTTATGAAACACCCGAGATATTAATTTTTCTACCATAAAATAGAATTTTTTTATTTCTGAAAATCATACATATTTTAGATAGGAAAAATTGGTAATTTGATTTACTTATAAACTGAGAATAATTCATTGGGATATCTTCAATTTGCCATAAATTTTACGACAAAACCATTGTGAATTCACAAAATCAAATTTCTATTATCATCCAATGCTAGCTTTATTCAGCAAGCCAGCAGCAATTCAATGTCTATGGCCAAAGTTACCTAGATTTTTTTGTAAAATCAATTTTAGTAAACTAAATCATTTCAAAACCATTGGAAATGAGGTAGAAACTATTAGATAAACAAAATTTAAAGATAATCTAACAAACATTAATTTTTGGACCTTATGCCATCTTCCAACGGCTCATCAATGTTCTTCAAAAACTGTGGATGAATCTTTCCAGGGTACCGGTGTACCAGTTTAATCCAATCCATCTTGGATAATATAAATGCTAGAAGGGTGGCCACCACATCTTGGCATGTAAAATAAAGATTACCAATGAAGGGTTAAATACGATTTATCAAGAAGTCGATATTACTAACCTGTTGATTGTGTTTTGCTTTCTGAAGAAACTGAAAAACCATTTCTGGGAAAATCATCTCGTAGACTAGATTCTGAAGTAATAAGAACATCAAATAAGATACGTGTATGTTTATTAACTTTTGGGATCTGTGACAAATCGTAGGGGCAGTTTTGACCCCCCCCCCCCCCAGAGAAACAATAAGGGTTTGAGAAAAATTGCAAATCACTTAAACATAGTTCAATCGGGTGATTTTTTGGTCTCTACACTCATCTGATACATAAACATAAATGTTTAAAAAACATTTTTTTAGATTCCAAATTTGGAATGGGACTTCAGTTTTATTACAGTGGGTGATGCATTAAAAGCTGGAAGTATCTAAAATAATTAACCTCAGATCTTTGGGGAAGGAAATTTACCCCCACTCTCTAAAAATCATTGTTTAAAGAAAACAATCGATAAGGGGACCGAACCAGAGGCTGATGACGTCATCAGTTCCAACTATTGAACTTTGTACTATTAACTCAAATTTCGGTATAGGTTCACTGGGACCTAAGTAGTACAAGTCCATAATTGCCCCCCACCCAACTCGGTGAACACGATATCAGTACCTATTTATTACTATTTGCAAACGCTTTGTCAGACCTCTATCAATTTCCTGTCACAATTTAACAAAGTTTTAATTAAAACCATTTGCAAGATATTGTTCATGTTGGTGGACTGACCATGATAGTGTAGAATTAGATATTTGGGAGATATATTCCAACTGAAAGCAATCTATTACATACAAGATCAATTTAAATCATCAATAGGCGTAGTAGCAAATTTCAACTCCTGTGGAGAATATCTTCCCTCATACTTTCGAATACAATAACACCAACATAAACTCGCACATACTTACAGATAGGTACCTAAAATGTAGTTTTATGACGTTGATGATATATTTAAAGGTAACAAAAATATCAGTTGATAATAGAAAAACATTGTTTATAACAACTGAGAATTTAACACGCACGTTTCTAATCGAAAATCAGACCAAAAAACAGTTATAGGCGAATCTAAGACGAATCATCTCATACTATCTACATAATAGGTAGGCAACCACTTACTATGCACGAAACTAAAATTACATAATTCCATTCGTTTGACTTCATAAAAAAGTATTGTGATTTCTTGATCGTAAATTTTATTTTTAATTAGTGAACTAGTTATACAGAAACGTATACCTCGGTAGACACGGTACCTATCAGAATTCACTATTATGAATTATACAATATAATTTCTAATCTATTGTGGCTGAAAGCATTACAATTTATTAAAATATGCTGTCATACAGCTACACAAATAAAGTAGACATGTACGACAAATCCTAACGAACGGAGCTATGAACTCCGAACAAGCATTTCACCATTTTGGGACACCCAGTGTATACGTATAAGCAAATAAAAGGCGTTTAGAAGTAGGTACCGTACGTTGTTACCCATGTGTAGAATTAAAATGAATGAATTATTATTATTTAACATGATAAAGAATGTTAGCGTAGTGCTGGTCGAAACATGACTTGCACTAATCAATAGATTCAATAAGTAAATATACAAATAAGAAAATTAGTACACTATGTACATAAAATAAGTATTTATATACAAGGACGTTTATTATTAAATCAAATTAATCAATGCATAAATTTCCAGCAAACCAACAACGACCGATATTTCAGGTGAATATTTTAATTTATTAAATGATTGATTACTGATCTAGGTGTAGCTACCTGTAAGCCAAAGAAAACCAACAAGCTGATTTATTCTATTGGTATGAAGCATGGGCTAAAAATCACTAGCATAAGATTCCTGATATCTGCACAGGAAACGTACTATGTGATTACAACTTACTCTTTGTAATAGAATATTAGAAATAATAATTTTTAGAGATACCAGGAATCGTCTAGGTGATGCAGTTTATTAGACCTTTTCAAATGAGCAGCTAAAAGACACAGCTTGAAATGGGACTACATTTTACATCATTAGGTCCAGAAAAAGAAAATTTGGAGAAATGATTGAACCAAAGGCCAAGTTAGTTGAAAAGCGGTCATAGCAGCTTCATCGAAGGAAAATTACGGAAATTTTTCTAAGGGACGCCAAAATAAGCTAAGAGTTTCCGTAAGATTCACATTGATTTTCCTTTGACATTTTCAACTTCTTCACTGCTATTCAATTGACATTTTTCATTATATTCATTCGTACAAATTAATTGTAGTATAAAAATTAAGAAACAAAATGATTTTATATATCGAAGAACATTTGCAGACAAAAAAAACTAAACATTTTGAAGAAATTTAAAAATTCTAGACAATCTGGTGGACCATAACAAATATTTTGTTTTTCTCAATAGCTTTTATGAATGCCGTAAGATGGAAACTTGTCATTTTGTCTACTCTAGCCGGCTAAAATGACATATTAGTCAGAAGAAACTATCTTTACTAGGCCAAATTTGGATGTAAAGGAACAAAAACTGCATATTTCCTTGACTATTAATTAATAATAAACCATCAACATTAAATAATAATAATAAGCAACCCAGAAAAAGCTTTAACTACATCAGTTAGATCTTCACTCACTTATTGTAGATTGTCTAGAAAATACAATAGCTGGATCGTCCAATACGGGATATACTCCAACACCTAATGAAGGAAAACTAACACAATTCAATTGTGGCAAATTTTTTGATAAACATAAAAACAGTATACACATCAATTTATCAATTTGATCTTCCACACCGTTTAACGTAGGAAAGTATTAGTGAGGCATTACTCTCTACTATTTAGCCTATTCTTTGTCACACCCAGTCAGATACTATTGTGCCTTTCTTTCTATCTTAAATGTGAAACTGATTGAAAAAATAACAATAGAGCTCATCGTGATACACCTAATTTCTGACACTTAGTAATAAGTACAGAGTTAGATATTCGAAGAGTTATTTTAACAACAACAATATTTCAATGTTTGAAGTTAAGAGTACTTTCCAATATTATGTATACATAATATACAAATATGTTGCCTTTATTTTTATAATAGGGCTGAGTCGTGCAATAACAATCGTATGTTTAAGTATCTACTCTAAAACACCAATCTTAGATTACATGGTTAGCTTAATAAGAAATATGGAACACCTACCTGTTGTGGGAAAGGTTTTATCTTCGCTATTAATATGCTTAGGAATTACAGAGTGTGGTTGGCTATTAATATTGATATTTGGAAGAAGAGAGCGGAGAGCCTGCTGAATTTCGAGCATATTAAAATCGTCTGAGTTCTGAAACAATATAGAATGAAATCTGTTTTGTAATAATTTCGTTGTTTGAGAGGATTTCACAAACAAACGTGGATATTTTTCAAAGCGAGGCTATACTCACCAGAAAATTTAATAATCTAAATAATTTGTAGGAATCAATCAAAACGATTTGATAGTATTTTCTAAGTCAAAAAGTTACTAGAAGAATGGATTCATAATGTCAATCAGCGTAATACAATTAATAAAATCAGAATTTACCTTCGCTGAAGAATTAAAATCTACTGGATAAGGTTTTGACTGCATCGAACGATGGGAAGATAACTGGGAATTTTGTTGATAAACAGACGGGGGCATTCTGTCCGGGAGAAACTGCGGAGTCTGGTGGCTACCAAAGCCATTGGCATAGGCTGAGGATCTAGAAGCTAAATGATTGAACGAATCATCGTAACCAGGAGGAGGATTAGGTGGTGTGGAAGCGGTTTGTGAATATGTTGAATGCACGTTCTGTTCCGAACTAGGAGAGCCAGGAAAACCGGCGAGCTGATGTTGATGTAAGTGATGTTGTTGAGCTAATGATAGTTGATGTTGACGTTGTTGTTGATGAAATAAGGATGACTGTTGCTGCTGGTACATACTTCGTCTCTCTGACTCCATCTCTACAGCCAGCCCCTCCTGAGATTCACGAAATGGATCAAAATCATAGCCTGCAGAATCCTCGTCTTCACAGTTGTTCTGAAAGTGTTCAGCTTGTGTGCTGCTGGAAGTAAAGAAATTCAACCCATCTGAAGTCTGTTGTAGTTGAGCCAATGTGGTTGGAAGCAATTGCTCTCTGAGATGATTTGGTAAACAGTTCATACCTAAATCAGGATGTTGCTCATTTGAAGCATAGGATGTTGGAAAGCTAATATAATTATTGTTGGTATTATTCGAAAATGTTTGTTGTTGTTGGATTGTGGTAGAAATGTCTTGATTTGGATACCACCCACCTGTTGAGTTGTCATGACGTCGAGTAAAATTTTCTTGGTAAAGATCGCTATGTTGGTGATTATTAGCGGAATAGAATGGATGGAAACCAGGCGGCTGGGAGGAAGGCAAGGCAGTTCCTGGAGCAGAGTCCCACCCACTTCGAACAATCCCTGGCAATTGGTCTTTAGAATTAGAGCTGTTAATGACAGGTGAGGAATTAGATGAGGACGTATGTGACTGCAATAAACCAGAAGGAAGCAACAATGAGGATGGTGATTTACTTTGACCAGAATTAATAAACTGTTGCTGACGATCCATGTTATTAAGACTAGAAGTGCTTGAGTCTATACTATGGTGTAATTCACCCATATTTCCATTATAATGCCTGTTTGGCATATTACCAGACCTGTTGCTGTTCATAAACACCTCAAAACTGAGATCCCTCTGACCACTGGACGTCACTGATTGGCCCGCACTTCCAGGTGAGGATAGAAGTACGGGAGAGGTCAAACTCATATTACGCCTTCTTCGAGCATCTAATGAACTGGAGGTCGACAGAGTGAGGGAAGTGGTGCGTGCTGGTTGATGTCTGACGCTTATAGTGGCTGAGCAGGAATCGTGACGTGGTTTGTAGTCCAAAGTCTCACCCGATGACAAGTCACCTATCAATGTTGTAGAAGATGGGGGTACAATTACATTGGAGCTAGTGGGCGGCGATACAGAACTATTGGAATCAGCAGTTGGACTGGAAGACAGAAAAATGTTCTGATTAGTATTGGACATATCTACAGCAGTGCTAACATTGTTTAGAAGCATTTGTTCATATTCTGTGTGCTTGCCCTGTTGCATATCGTCCTTAGTGAAGCTGGCCTCTTCATCACCATAGTCATGAAGATACATACATTCCTAGTAGTAAATATATAAACAATTATAAAAATTCAGCTTTTTAAAGTAAAAATGTATACCAAAAGTAAAACCACAACTAATTTGAGCGCTTTGAGAAGCTCTATGCTTGTAAGGCGCTATAGAAATACAGTTTTATTATTATTATATTAATAAAGAAAAGTCTTGACAGACACTGATCACTTTTGACCAACCAAATAGACAAAACTACAGCGTACCTATATGCTAAACTAAGTAACAATGATGTCACATTTCAAAATGGTATAGATTTTGGTAATTTAATTAATTTTTTTGATAAGTCTTGCAGAGTTAAAGAATATTTCAAACATACGTATATATTTAGGGTCAGTTATAGATTTAAATCGGCTTTCAGAATTGAGGCATCGTTTTAACCTGTAGGTTGTGAAAAAGTAGGTTTACATCACGTTTCTATTATACACTGTGATTAGTAGTACGTAGCACTATGTTTTCATCATAAAATCTTTTATGAAATCTTAAGTCTTTAGTTCTTGAGAAAAAAAATGAGTAGATTAGAATTTCAATGGGGGCAGCTAACGACCTCAAAATTTGTATTCAGTAGACAGAAAAAATACAGAATAGAGTTTTCTATATAAACAATTCTAAACTACCATTTTTACTAAAACAATCCTTTCTACTCTGTGAAGTAAGAGGAAACAACAAAGTGTCAATACTCACACTTTTCGTGCACTGAGAGCCTTTCAGAAACTGACTGCAGTATTTGGTTGTTCCCAAAGACACCTTCAATAAACGTCCATCAATTTGACGTTTATTGAGATCAAGTATGGCTCGCATGGCGTCTTCTGGTTTACGATAAGTCACATACGCACTTACACTCTGATGACCCTATAGAAAAAATACAGCACACTCACATTCAAGAAATAAATCAATAGAAATTTCTAAAAAAAATGCCACGTTAATATCATAATTTACCAAAAATAGGTTTTAAATTGAACAACCTTAGGTTCTAATTCATTTTAAAAGTTATCACAAGAATCTATTAAATAAACACATAACTATATTTACCTAAGTAGTTTAACACGGTTTATACAATTAAAATAATTAAGTCCAATCTATAATAGTCGGCTAAAAACTTAGTATCTAATACTTTATCATTGTATTTCCAACATTACTTCGAAAAATTGCACACTTAAAATGATGCATACAGAAATCTATAACAGATAATAAATAAAAATATACTTATTGATCAAAGTCCAAATGCACTCACCACTGCATAGTAAATTTAATCAATGCAGTAGACATTTTAAGTCACATTTTCAGGATTCAATATCAACATAGTCGATTCGATAAAGACTGAATTTTGTTAATTTGTGTATTTACAGTTTTTTTAGAATAAATTGTTGGTTTCGAATTCTGTTTTTCAATTAAATAAATAAATTAGTTAGTGTGTAATTGCACATAAAATGTCATCAAAAATTAATCTACATACAACTTATTGTGTCATGCCAGGTATTTAGCAAAGGATTATTATTCAGAAAAACACATATTTCAAAACTGTAATTCCAGAAGAAATAGCCCTTTTCAGTATTAAACAATCAACACTGCTGAATGATAGTGAATACGATTGTAAGCTAAATAGTGTGGATTTAAAGATAGAGATCGATGGTAAAATGAGAATCTGGTTATAAATAACAAACAAAGATGGAACTAAGCTTTATTTACCAATAAGCATTATCAATAAGCATTTACTGAGAAATAGAAGTACGTATATTATTTCATAATTTAGGGAAAACACTGCACTAATATCTGATACTTATTTAATGAGTTTTTAAGATTTTCATCACATCCATTATATTCGGGGTTTCATAGATAAAGATTTTCCATTTTGATGTTTTGTTTTTCATAAGTTCAGTTTATAGGGGCGATAATCAAACAGATATTAAAAAGCTGTTCTACCTTATTCAAATTTGACGAAATTCTGCTACACATATCATTAGACTATATGGTAATTGAATAACTAACCTGTGGACCTGAGAACATATTATTGTGATTGACAACTATCTTAAATATCTTTCCATATTTTCCAAAATATTCAGAAGAGCTTAACAAGGAAGTGTCTGAGGATAGGCGCATAGGGATTCCCACCACAAAAATCAGATTATTCTGTACAACGCTGAAAAATATTAAATAGATATAAATATGCATATACATTTTCATAGCAAGGATACACTATACAACAAAATAAAGTTCACAATAAACGAATTCTAAATACCATGATAATAAGAGTAAAAAACAGACTTACCGAATATCTGCCAAATGCTTTCTACTTTCAGTAATGGATTTGTTCTTTTTCTGTTGTTCTTTCTTCTTACGTTCCTTTTTTATTTTAAACAATCTAATAAAAGAAAATTTTAAAAAGGAGTTCTTGATAATGATATACATAAGCCATTAGTAAAAAAAACATACTCTTCATTTGTGATGGGTTTGAAAGACGCTGGTTGTTCAGAATTATAGGCCTAATGAAAAAAAGTAATTTGTATGAAATATATTAAAATTAGACTTGACATAACCCAAAATACTAGTTCTTAAATCATTCAATTTTATATTTTGAAAATATCAAGACAGACATTTACAATAATAAAAAATAAATAAAACAATACTTTTCGGCAAGCGGGACATAAACCATTCTCTTCATTAATAAGTCGAGTCCAGCAAAAGCGACAGATCTAAAATGAATCATATAGATCCATTTTCATTCAACTACTATATTATAATGATTGAATATACTTGAAGAAAACATATGGTCAAAGGTGTAGGTAGTAGCCAAACTGATTTAAACTTAATACATTGAATAGTCACGATCAGGTTGAATCAATTGTTTCCAAACTTTCGGATGCTAAATTAGTTAGTTACATGTTTACTAAGACCATTTCACAAAATTTGTAGCTCGGATGACAATGCAAATGCCAAAAGAATAATTTACTGTGTACTAATCATTCACAAATTTCATATAATCTAATATTAGTTTTTTTTATCTTTTTGTTTCAAACATACGAATTATGCATAATACCTATTCCAATTAGTAGGGAAATACTTATTTCATATGCGCCTGATAATTGGGGTTCACATATTTTGGGCTACCTTGTATAGAAAACCAACATTGTCAACAAATAACATTAAACTTCCATCATCCAAATGTTTTACAGTAAAAAAAACACGGATTTTATTTATATGATTATTCATGTGATAATAGTATGATTGGTTGATATTTCATCAAGCCTTCCTTCAGAGTGGTCATAAAATGCTGAGAAAAAATAGTTACAGATAAGGTGACACTAATGGGCTGTCAAAATTTCGTCCAAGTAATACAAATTGATACATCTACATATATAAAAACCCTGAATCTTTTGGTAAATATGTAAAATATCTATCAAATATTAACCCTTTCTGTCCTGGGGGAGTCAAAATGTACTTAAAAAGAATGGTCCTGAAGTCAAATATTAATGAAATTGGTAAATACACAAAAACACTCCATTGTTTAACATATCTTCTGGATATTTGAAAATATAGATTTTGTCCAAGGGTGCAGCATGAGATCCATTAAAAAAAGTTTTGTGATTAAAAGCATGCAAATAAGTAAATTTTAAAAATATTTGAAGAAGATATTCCTTGCTTGCTTTCATAAAAAATATTGACCAGAAAAATTTCTGATATTGTGTAAAAAATTGACCATATGTATTATGCAAATTCTAGATTTAAAAAATGAAATTGATTTTCCAATAAAATTTGAATTGTGCTTTGGAATGCCTTCAAATTTGCAAATAGGAAAACTTCTTATCTGATAATCTATTAGTGTGTCAAGCAAAAGGTCATAACTTTATGCAAAGTCAGAAATTGAGGTCCACTGATTTTGGGACCAGCCCTGTCAATGTATTAAATTGGATATTTGTCAAATTTAATCTTAATTGTTTAAAACATTCCAAAACGATAAAAAATAATAATCCAAAAACTTACAACAATTTAAATAATTTAGAACCATTAATTTGAGAAGAAGATCAATAGTTATAGACAGTGTTGCCAGCGCCATAATCTCCAAAAAAATCGCAATCAAGAAAGAGCTTTTGTTTTCAGTATAAAAATACATGCAATATGTATAGGAAATGCAAAATTATTATCTCTAGTTATTCAGAATAGTTCATTTCTTCGATATTCTTGGCAACTTC
>JAUYWI010067787.1:0-14807 GCA_034780595.1 Parotoplana pacifica
GGCAGATACATCAATAGATGAAAATATCCTAAGAAGCACAGAAAAGGCTATGGTTAGAAAGATATGTGGAAGGGACGAGTGAAAGGGCGCCCAAAGTTGACCTGGAGAGGTATGCCAGAGAGAGAATGTCGAAGGGTTGGATTGAAGCTTGAAGATAGAAAGCGCTGTAAAATTGGTGCGGCCAGTTGGAAAGAATTAGGGTCGGCGACTCCCTGTCAGACGGAAATAAACCAATCTTTAAAAATAAATGATGATGATGATTATATAATTATTTATTAGCTACATAATTACGATCCGAAATTAGTTAGCAAAAATTAGGTTTTTGATACATTTAATGATAAATTTTTATTTGCAATGCAATTTGGATTACCCTACATTTTGTATTTTAATAAACGATATTGACGTTGACATTTTTTTTAAATTCATCTAGAAATTTGGATGTTAAATGTCAAACACATAGGCAGATATCCACCTATAATATGCAAAAACTTTTTTGAAAATAACTAGCCCAGTGTTGGTTAAGACAGTGTGTTTTAGTAGTTTGTCATTAAATTGAAAAAGCCAGATAAATATACTATGAATTAAATCGATAAACATTTGTAGTTATAAGTTGTTAATTTTGTGAATTGTTTTACATATTATGTGTGACTTGCATTTTACTAATATTTTATTGTATTTACACTAATTTATTAAAATAAATTCTTATTGTATAGTAGATACGCTTTTTCTTATTGACGCAATAGTTGAATGACGGTAATTGATGACGTCATCGGGTCCGAAATTAAATTTTCCAAATTGAATTTAAATTTGTAGATCCACTAGGAACTCTAAAATAACAAATATTGTTGGGGAAATATTTATGGATTTGTGCTACTGTGTGCCTATTAACCTACACATCAATTTTAAAGTCAATTCGACAAACTAATTTAAAAAAAATTGCTGTCAAATCTTTCTAAGTACCTAATTTTGTGGTGTGGTTTCTACTTTTATTATTTCAAAGGTTATAGAGAATGTGGCCCACCCAATAGGCGGCATATTGTGATTAGTCAAAATTATTTAAATATCTTTTTTGGTGTACATATGTTTTTTTATGAAATTGTCTGCTTCAAAAACTGCTCAAATTATGGACAGTCAATGTTTGAAATAAAGGTAGAGTTATATTTTCATACCTACGTTTTTTATACATCCAATACCTATTTACATAATTCATTTCTCTTTCGAAAATCAGCATATCATTGGCAGATTACAAAATGAGTAAAATGCAATATGAGTAATTTTTATGTAGATTTTTAATAGGTACCCAATAGATAATTTTCGAATATATAATATACCTATTTCAATTAAAATAATTTACGATATAATTTATATACAATTGTCACATAATGGATTATAAACATAAATTTTTCTATTTAAATAATATTAGATTTTTATATGGTCAATTTTTGACAATGATTATTTTCCTTAAATTTCTATTGCTCAGAGATAACAAAGCGATTGAGGTGAAAAAAGTGCTTTACCAATTAAGGAACGTATTCTTTTCTATGCGTTAAGATTATATAAAAAACTTTATATATATACGAACATACATATATACAGTGGTGGTCAAAAGTCTAAATACACCTGCAAGTAATTGTGTTTTATTTCTTTAAATACAATTAAAATGCAAAAAGAATTACAAATGTTATAATATAAGATTATTCAGGATCCTTCTTTTTCTGAGCTTCTGTATATTTCCGAGTCGTTGTATAACTTTTAAGAAAAGTTGTAGGTTCGTGTGGCATTCTGTTTTTATTTCATTTTATCTTGTCCACTATTAAAATGGTACAGATTGTCTAAGATATCAAATGTTTTTGTAAAAACTTAAATATGATCATCTGAAATATAATATCAAAATATACAATATAACTAGTAATCCAATATTCAGTCTGAAGCAGCATATAAAAGTAGGTAAAAATGGTTTACCTTCTGAAGTAAGTGCTGGTTCACTGCTAGTGACTAGATGCAGGAACTTGATCATTTAAATTAAATTAGCAATTCAAGTATCTGTCTATATCACAATGTGAAATTATCTCTTATTTTTACTTACCCATAGTTTGAATGGCATTTGTAGATTTCTGTAATGATTCAACAAAAGGATTTTTAGGTGCATTTGCATCCATAAATGGACTAACTACTTTGTGTGCTTTAAGCATATCTTGGTGTCCCTTTTCATTGTTATTTTCTTTCTATAAACACTATCAAATGTAGAATGACATATATCAAGCACTCAACCTTCTTTTGCTTTTCACCGGCATCTAAAAGGGCAAAATTTGTATACCCATATCTCTTCTAATCTATTTTTTTATTTAATAACACAGCCAGATGGAAAAAATTAATCAACTGATTTTTTAGAATGTTTTATCTTATTTAGAGATTATTGAAATGATGAATCTTCTAAAAAAAATTGTATTAAAACCTAAACAATTCTGTAAATATAATAGCTACATTTTTCTAAATGACAGTTTTGGAATTTAGGAAATTTTGCATATATGAAAAAGATTGACAGGGGTTTCCCAGCACTTTACATTTTTTAGTTATTCATTATCTTATTTTTATCGCATAATTGCTGTTTATAAATTTAACAAAAATATACGATTAACATTTAAAAATAATGATATTTTAAACTCCTTATAATGGTTTGTTTTTAGCAAGTTTTATGCATATTAATAACCTTATCAGTATTAAATCATGAAAATATAAGAAAATTTAACAACTTAGTTTCGTTTTGAAAACGAAAGTTTAGATTTTGTTATAGTAGGAATTTTCGCGGTTGCTTTTATTAAAAGGTTTAAAAATGTGTTTTTCTAAGAAGGTAAAAAAGCTATCGTTGAATTTTGTGCTTAGAAAAAATATTCAAAATTGTCAAAAAAATTCTGAATGACTAAAAATTTTCCGACTAGCAAATGAAAAGCCCCACCCCCCCCCACACTCCTTGAATCCGCCACTGGTGCTGAAGTGGTTTAGTCTGATTTATTAATAAAAACTACTGAAAAGTGGTTTATGCATTTAAAAAATAGTACGGAAAATTAAAATTCTGTAGGGAAAAGTATAAGTTTTACAGAAAAGTAAAACTTATCAAAAGATATAATTTCAAGAAATATTCACTTTCAATCTAAGCATAGAAAAATATTTATAATCATTTTCTAGATCATAAAGCAATTTGTGTAAAGTGAAATTAGATTCCACATACACAATTGATTATTATTGGTACTAAAGTTGCCTCCTGGTTTTTAACAGAAAATATTATATTTATACTATTTATATTTTATATACACAAAAAGTTACTGTAAACCATAAAATTTACACAACATAGTCACCACCAGCATTGATTACACTTTGAAAATATTCCTTAAATCTTTGAAACTCGTGACAATTTAGCATTTGTAATGATATTGTCCATATAATCAATGAAATTTATTTGGATTTATTGAGAAGTCTCAAAATTTGTATTTCTTCCCAAATTTTCACAATTCCGGAATATAAATCGATCCATTAGGATTGTATTCGGTAAGTAGTGGGCCTGTGGCAATAAGGAGATACGTTGATTCTTTAGTCATTGCCGAACCATATGTGCAACATGTGGTCTTGTATTGTCATGTTGCAAAACCATCTCCCGTGGTAATTGTTCTGAAATGATCCATACCACCATGTTACAAGAAATTCTACATATGTGTCAACATTAATGCTTTGTGAAGTTGCTGGCTACCATGATTAAAATCTTTCTTGAATAAATTTTTCCCCCTGGGCATTGTTGGCTTATTGCCGGAAACATTAACCCATATACGAGTTTTTTTTAGGACTGAGTGTCAGTAAAATAGACACATTTTTCATCGGTCACAATTACCTTCTGCTTAGCATTTCTTCTGGAGAAAATATTTAATATTTCCTGAGAACATGTGACCCTTCTTGCTTTGTTTTTTCCGGTAGTTTATGAAGTACCCATTTAAAGTAAAGTGGGTTAAATGAAGTTCCGTGTGAAGAATTATGCAAACAGCTGTTTCTTCTACTATGCCTGTTTGCCAAGATATCGCACAAGATGTTAATCCGTTGTTCTCTCTACATAAGTTCATGAACTTATTTCGATATTTTCATTGCCAGTACTTGTTTGATGTCGACCAGAACCTGTTTGTCGCTTGAACTCTTCTTCAAATTCGTTCATTATTTGTTGAACACATTTCAAGTTGATTACATTTTCTTCTTCCCAACTAACAAATATTTTGTACTTTGTTTATTATTCATTAAAGTTTTGGTCCCTATATTTATAAAAATTGAATAAAATAAACATATGTATTATTAATCTATAAATTTACTATTTACATCATATCTGCACACAGATTATTGTCATTAAATAAATATGTAGATATACAAACTTTCTATTATAGTGACTTTTTTGGCTAATAGAATATTTTTTTCTGGAAAAAATGTTTGACATTCCTTCCTACTATAATACGTTACCATTGCTAGTTAAAATGAAAAATGCCCATGTTATAAACATGGCACCATTGATAGGAGATAGCATCTTCTAAAAACATAATAAGGAATTAATGGTCATTTTATTGTTCTCCAACAACACAATAATCCAATTGGTATATGAAGCGGAAAAACATACTGACTTTCCTTTTTTGGTAGGCAGACAAGCTGATGGTACTAAAAGCATTCTAATTGATTTTAATTGATTGGATCATCGATGGCAATTGTAATGCCCTTTGTTATCATACAGTTTTTGTATATGAAATGTGATCTATTTGGTGGGAATAGTGCTAATTTTTAGGCAGGTACTTTTGCCTAAAAAAACATAGTTTTCCAATGTCATAAAATATTATCTATTTTCATCTATTTAAAATAATTGGAGTATGTAATTTATTGAAAATGAAGAACAATAGTTTATCAACCATTTATGTAGATAGCATTTTATTATTTTCAATTTTTTAATCAAATTCAATAGAAACAAATTATTTATTAATGAACAATTAAGTATGTCATCAATTTTACCTTAAACGGTATAGGACACTAAATTTATATTACCCTGTGTCTATTCTATTCTGTAATACTATGTCGAGGCTACAAATGTCTTGTCTCACTAACATTAGCGTAATATGTGTCTAAGCAACCGCGTTTTATCGTTAGGTTGATGACTGCGATCACTTTAAAGATTGTTATAGGACGGAATAGATGTTTCTAGTTTCATTCCCTGTAATATTTTGGTGCAAAAAACACTGAAAATGTAAGTTTGTATTTTTTTAGGTAGGCATTTCTTTTCATAATTATGATTAAATGTGCATCTTTCATTAATAGCTAACTTGTGAATTTTAATTGTTTATTGTACCCTATTCGGATTCAGTTGTTTTTGCATGTCCTTTAAAAAACTTAGTTATTAAAATAAGTATAAAATGACATCACTTTTTTGTTTTATACATTTTTTATATTGATTGCTTAGATCTCACTAGTTAAAAAAAATCAGGCGATTATTAAATGAATTTCTATGTCTTTAATAATAAAAAGTGAAGATACACTAACTATTTAAAAATGCTGCCTATTGGGAAAAGTTTTGCCTTAATCAAATGAGATTTAATTTTCTATATTTTTTTATTTATTTTATTATTGTAAGTTTGCTATAATCAATTGTTATCTCTATTAATTTCGGAATCTATTTTACGAGTATGCCAAGAAAACAATAGAACACGCAAAATTCGATCGCCTATACAGGTCCATAAATTTTTTAAACGGTCTTTTACTTTCAGGTCAGCTGTAGCTCAAAACGTGACACCTTTACCACAGAATGCATATTCATTTTACAATTATCCCGTGAATGTAAGTTGCTATGAATATTATCCTTTATTCAGTGTACCGGTCTATTTTACTGCTAAAGAGGTTTATAGTTTTTGAAAATGTATCAACTCTGAACAGGTCTCTTTTTTATTTTTCATATCAATAGCAACTACATTTGCTATTATATATGAATTTGAGTGGATTTCAGGGACACAAACTACATAGTATTATTATCATTAGGCAATGCTTTTTTAGAAACCTTTCCGCTAACATTTAGTCAAATTTGCTTTCTGTTTTTTATAACAAAATACAGCCGCTCCCTATAAAATGAGATTTACAGGACAGTCACGAGATTTTAAGAAGAATGCCTAGAACAAAAAAGTTACCTATCAGTGGATCCCCTCACATTTTGGCATTACTAACAATAAGGCTGCTAAATCCGGTAACCCGGATCAAAAATAAGATTCTTATCCCATCCATTCAGCTAGCACAATTGGGGACAAAAAGAAGATGACCAATGGTCGCAACTCCATAAGCTGTAAAACTTTTCTACACCAACTGAAATCGGACTACTGAAAGGTTACAAATACAAAATCCATGGAACCACTTTTTCTATGTGATAGATGCAGGAGGCTCAGTGAATCACACACTCATGATTTGCGAAATTCTCTCAAACCCAATTTAGTCTGAAAATTGCTCGTCGGCCGGATCAGTATGGGCCAGTTTTGTGGCAGGTAATTGAAGAAGAAGACTTTAGAGACATCATATTAAGAACATTTCTATGTGAAAAAAAAATAATTTCATAATTTGAATAAAATTGCTTTAGTCTGATCTTCCTAAAGTCACCGGGCCGTCCTAAAATTGACTTGTTTTATATATTATGGCATTTTAAAGCATCGTTGTATTTTCCTACAAAGATTGTTGAAACAATTCCTTTTTTAATAATAAATATTATTCGAATGTTGAAACGGTTCAATAAAATATGTACAAGCTGGATCAAATATAGATAATCCCATTTGGAAACTTTTAACAGTTAACCATGATGAAATTATTTTTATATGTTTTTTATAACTAATAGTTTGTAACCACATTATTATTCTACTTGTAATGTATGTATGCATAATTTTTCTTGTTCAGACTTATCAACCCTATGGAGCTGAATTGACCAACCCCAAAATAGACTGTGCCTGTGAAAAAATGGCGGCCGGTATATCTGATGAAGAAGCCATGGGCAGATATGGAGGATTCAGAACGATGTCCTCAGAAATGATGGCTACTGCTATTAAACCAGCATCAGCAGCTTCTATTCCAAAACCAACTTTCTCCGGACTGCCTACTATCAATTCGGGAGCTATGGTGCGTAGTAACAGTTCTGATAATCTTGCCAATTCATACAAGCTTTCTCGCTCATCATCTAGAGAGAACGTTGGTGGTTGCAAAACCCTGACCCGGTCTTGTAGTTTACCCCGAGTACGCGGAAGACTTGGATCGAACTGGAATCATATCAAATTTTTGCATACAAACAAGGGCCAGGTTGTCATGTACATTGATGGTAAGTTGGACATATTATATTTTATGGGTGTATGTATATAGCATTTTTAATTGAAATAATATGAGCTGTATCTTAGTAGGTCTTCAAGCATTTAGAATTTCGTAAAATGTCACCCTATTTTTGGCGTCCCATTGACTGATTTTGACCTTAAAGCATTATTTTTTACCTTAAGAAAATATTTATGTAAATTTTATTCCATTTTCATCTGATCTAAATTGTATTTGCAAAATCATGACTAGATAAATAAAAAAATGTTTTCAATTGAACATATCACTGAACAAACAAACATGAGTTTTTCTGGAAGCTGTACAAGTTTCCCACTCTTGACAATGCATATAGAGAGTAGAGAACTTGAACAGCTTCTCAGCGTCTCAGCATGATAAAAATCTTTGAATTTTGTATTTAAATAAATTGATGCTGCAAAATAGCTTATTTAAAAAACTACTAGATATTGAAATGAGTATGGTGAGTAGTAGGTATCTAAATAACAAGGAAGGTAATATCTAATTGGCTATAATAGACTTGCGAATGGCCCTTATACGAAACTGTGGAAAAAAGTTTTTCTGAGATACTTTCATTATCAGATCAAATTTGGTGATGTGAGACCAGCAGAGAATGTACGTGATGACAATATCAAAACGATCTGACTCAATGTGTGAGTCAAGCAATATTGCCATTATTCCTAAAAAATGCTCTGTGGAACATTCTCATCCAAAGCAACCGTAAATATTTTGCGTAATTGTAAACTCCTTAAATTTTCTGTTTTTTTTCAAAGTTTGGGTAACAAATTGTTTTGTGTATTTTTGATTCAGACAGCAATATTCTTGCTGATATTTTTAAAATTAAGTGAAGTGTCATATATGTATGTAAATTAATTATGTGTTTTAAAATTTAAATCTTACGCTGAAAAGATGATGAATTTTCTAAAGATTCTATTTGATCATTATCTTATTGTAAACGTTTATTTTGATATATTTTGGTACCTTAAAAAATTAAATTTAATAAGAGAAACCGCCCAAAATATTTATTTCCTGAATTATCTTATTTTTCACAAATGTTGTAGGTTTGGTATTGCCTTGTGATAAATCAAAAAAAGGCTCTGCTAGGTCTAAAGGCGATGCAAACCGTATGCCTGCGCTAGTACCCAATCACCCTGTGTCGACTATGGGACCAACATTTAAAGATATCAAAGCACAAACCAATACATCGATTGATTCTCTCAAATCAACTCCAAAAACCAGATGTTATAACTACCAAGTGCCTCAAGACTACAAATTAAACCAGAAAGGTTAGTGGTTCATCTGACCAATGTATAATAGTAGAAATTCGACATAGTTTCTATCATTGGTGGACTATGTTTCAAATAAGAAGAAATTATTGTTATTAAAATATTTTAGAATTAAAATTTAAGGTAAAACTCACAGACAGGCGAGTAGAAAATGCTGATCGAAGTGGTAACTCGATCGTTTTAAATAATTTTAAATAAATATCTAAGTCATACATACAAAAAGACTTCTGTGTTCAAAGTCCTATACACAAAAATATCTGTTTCTGATCAGCATTTGTGAATCGGTAGTTTTCGTACTTTTTAAAATTAATTTGTTGTTTACATTTTAGCTCGTAATATTGGTTCTCTTTTTGGAAACACAAATGGGATACCTGGCTTTTTTGACTAAATCTATATTAAATGTGTAAGTTCATGTGTATGTTATACTTAGTACTCATATTTTAAAATATTTTGTAAACATGTTTTGTATTTACAATTAGTAGGTATTCGTTAAAAATTGTGCCCCCAAATTATTTTCATCTTATCCATATTTATTAGCCATATTACCAATTGCGTTATTCATTGGGAGTAATCACCGATTTCTATGTAATAAATAGAAATCGGTGTGAGTAATAGTTAACTAGATATTGAACATAGATATAAACTAAACAGTGATATTGTGTAGGTACCTAAACACTTAGATTCACTAAATCAGTGCTTATAGAATTTTGATATTTGAACTGTGCCACTATAATGTGTTCAGTCCATGTAGCCGAGAAATATAACTGTTCATTTACCTACAAATGCATACATTTAAATTTCATGTATCAAAAACACTATTTTACTGAGCAAAATGTTTCCGGATGAGAAGTATTAGGTAGTGTGTACACATCACGAAATAGCTGAATTCCTTTGTGTGCACTGTTGCATAATTTCAACTCACATAACCTTACTTAAGCTAGCACCTCTTCAGAAGTTCAGGTGGGAGCGCAGCGTGGCCAAACAGATGGTGGCGGTTTTCGTCGCCAGGGCTGGCCACGTGGCAACAATACCACTTGTGCAACAGCGCACAGTCACTGGGGAGTGGTACGCCATCCACTGCTACTGCATCATGACAATGCACTTGCTCACAGGTCACATGTTGCGGTGGATTTTCAGGCCAGGAAACACATCCAGGAGGTTGGCCATCCACCCACTCCTCTACAGCCCGGACCTGACCCATTGCGACTTCTTCGTGTTTCCCAATGTGAAGCGGCTGATGCGGGGAATTCGCTACGAGTCGCCTTCACGGAGCTGGTGCAGGGGTTACTATCCCTTCAGCATGGGCCAGCTGCTGCAACAAGTGGTTTGAGAGGATGCGGCTTTGCATAGACACTAATGGAGAGTATTTTGAAAATTTTTAAACCTTTTGGAATTATACATTTTGTGCATCCGGAAGCTTTCTGCTCACCGCTACGAAAACTAATGTGTCACGGTTTGGTTGAATGAATTTTAGTTTACAAAAAAATAAACTCACAAGTTACCCTTTGATTCTCTATTAGAACATCAAAGATTTTAGAATTTGGTGTTTTTATGCACCGACATCTTTTTGCCTGAAAGATCCAAAAGGTCTATTTTATAGGAAATTTGATCCACATGAAGTATGACTTTTGTGCGATTGTCGTTCTAGCATTGATGAAACTGATATACCTATCTATCTTTTATGAACAGATTGAGAAATTGATAAAGGGAGAGATAAACTTCTAAAAAAGAGAATAATGACGTCATTAGATACAAAAATTGACCACAATTACAAATATAAAAGAAATTTTTGTAGTTATAAATCCATTGTCGTACAAATGTATGTTATTTTTTTAATTTTATTAAACAATAAGCTCCACTCAGCCGAATTAAAAAATCACCTTAGAAATAATACCAATTTTATTATTATAACGGTTTCTAATTATTTTATTTGTAGATATGAAGAGACTTGATTTCCAGTGGATTGACTTAAGTATAACTGATGTAACCTGTACAGAATGCAGTTTAAATGTTCAAAAAACTTTCAATATTAGTGTTTGTTTTATATATATCTAACATTCCTCCATAATAGCTATGTATTTTATAACAAAGATGACCTCAAAAGAGTTGGAGTTCTTACATATTATTTTCCTATTTCTATTTATTATACATATTATAAATAGATATTTTTTGAATGGATCTTCTTAATTCGAGTTTTTTTACGTTTTTAGCACAAGAGACATAGGAATGTATTACTCACTCAAGCAGTCTAAATGAGATATTATGTTTCTAATGGAATCATCTCTAAAACTGGGATACAAAATAGACAACACTAAAAAAGCAAAGTCATCATGCGTTATATGATTGCCTCCCCTGAACACTGTGTCTAAAAGGTTCCGATAAATGTTAGTTGCGACTACTTTGATGCAAATAGTTCTAATTTTAATGTACATAAGTTTATTTCTAAACGGTTTTATAAAAATAATACAATAGGTACCAACAATTGAGAAGTATAATGTAGGGTGGATAATTCAAAAGTTCATTATTCTTTTAAGAATAGTTATTGAACATTTTTGTGATTATAACTTTTTAGATAAAAAGCATCTAAGAAACAGTCGAAATATAAAATATGTTTTGTAAAAAAAATTAGGTAGGTATAATCGTGACTGACAAAATATAAAATTAAGTATTTAATCACATAGTGACTGTAATACACCGTACAGGGACACACATAAAACCAGAGACTGTCAACGCTGGGTTTTGTGTGTGCCACTAGTTTTTTTTAGGCTGCATACCTTATTCACATCACATAGTAGGGGCATCAAATAATAAGTTGGGCTTAACCGACTCAATTGAATTCTTGATCGATTGGGCACTACTTTAAGGTTGTCCAAAATTATGCTCTTTAGGCCCTCATAGCCAAATAAAGCAATCGAATGGGGTTAAACTCATAAATCCGCTTTTCAAATTTGATCCAAAACGGTTGTATCGTTCAGAATTGGCAAGCTATTTTAGTATATAAACAGCTCTAACGGGCCAGTGATACAACCGATTAAAACAGCGAATTGATGAGAGCATAATGGTACTACATACGATGTTTGACCCCATTCGGTTGCTTCGTTTGGCTGTGAAACCTTTGAGAGCAATATTTTGACCAACCTCAAAGTGGTGCCCAATCGACTTAGAATTATTAAGCCCTACTTTTTTTATCCCCTCCCTTCTCCCTCGTGATCAATAAGCTATTCCAACAACTTATCGCTCACGAGGGTGGTGGGGAAAAACGGGGCTTAATCAACTCGGGATTGAATTCTGAGTCGATTGGGCACCAATTAAGTTCGACCAAAATATTCCTCTCAATGCTCTCACAGCCAAACGAAACAACTTAAT
This sequence comes from Parotoplana pacifica, assembly GCA_034780595.1. NCBI lineage: Eukaryota > Metazoa > Platyhelminthes > Proseriata > Otoplanidae > Parotoplana > Parotoplana pacifica. Next base: position 12,015 of record JAUYWI010067787.1, read on the forward strand.
GGGGTCAAACCCCTCGTAGCTGGGACCATTTTTGTCTCATCAATCCTCTGTTCAAATTTGGCATTGGCAAGCTATTTTAGTTAATGGGCCATTGACACAACATATCGAGGAGACCATAATGGCCCTATATATGACGTTTGACCCCATTAGATTGCTCTGTTTGGCTGTGAGAGCCTTGAGAGCAAAATATTTTTACCTCCCCCAAGCCGGCTGGTTGCTATGTCGACTGTCTTCCATATTGAAAAACACAATTGGATGCATGCACACAATAGAAACAAATAAAATAATACAGCAGCCATAATTAACTTTCTCGGGAGCAGAGCAGACCACAATTTAAAGTAAAAACTTACCTTATCTCCTTGTAATCCCAATTATCTTTACGAGACGCGTAATTGAGAAAGTGCTCTAAATTCTGCTGTATCTCGTTTATATGTCAGGTTTCCTTAAATTTGACGAATAATAGGGCCTACAATTTGTTGATACTACAGATCAACAAGCTTTTCTTAAAATCATTAGTAATAACAATATTGATTTTATTCATTTTAATGGTCTTTCTGAAACTACATACATTTGCTCCAATTATTATTCCTTTTTGGCTAGTGATGATCACTTTAATTACATCATCAAACAAATTCATGATATTAACAGTAATCCATTTTATCACCAAACTAATAAAGATAGATTTTGTAAATTGTTACACAACATTCTATCACATAAAATACTATCAATTTTCCCAGAATATTAACTATATTAATCATAGATTTAGTAATACTAGTTCTGGTAGACTTAGGCTTACTAAAAACGGAAAGCTTCTTTTATTAGATATATGGACCGGGGAGGGTGCGCTGAAGGCAAAGCTATTTGGAAGGGGTTGGAATCTTCCAATTAAAAAAATATATTTTATGTATTTTAGTGCATTCTGAGACTGCATTAGGCTATAAACAAAAGTTATAAGGAATATACATTGTTGTATATGCATTGTTGGTATAAATGTAATGATTCCATCATCTCTAATGTTGATTTTGATCTGCCTTTTAATTCAACTAGTGCTTATTTGGCCTTTACATTATTTTGAATAATATCTAGATTATGGGAAGAGTGACGGTGTGTACACATAAAACTGATTAAAACTTACCGCTGAGGGTCTTAAACCCCGCACCATATTTCTTGTTATCGTTTTGCATTTTACCATTTTACATTTTTCATTTCTGACCGGATTGTTTCATAGATTTTGGATATACTAGATGGTACTTTCGATCACCAGGTTGACTGACCATCTTATCATGCTTCAGCACATGATTACAGAGTTTTGATTTGATCTTGAATAGAAGTTGTTTTTGTGTTGAAGCCATATTTATATTTTATACATCTTTTGGTTGGATTACATTCATTACTATGATGTTAATACTGTCGAAGACTTGACAGATATTTTTTATTTCCTGTTTTGAATGTTTGCTGCAGTAAAGATTTTATTCTACATATAGGCATATATGTACATAGTTCAAAATTTATGTCATATTTTAAAATGATATATCTATAACTTATTTCAAACAAAATATTTTTTTACATAGTTTTTGTTGGTAAGATAATAAATATTATTCATTTTTCAATGGCTAAAAGACAAAAAATCAGTAATATTAAATCAAAGAATATTCTTTGGGTGAATGTAACTGCATTATAATTTTGAGCCAGAAAGGAATTTACTATTTTCAAAGCAATAAGATTGTTAGATAAGTTTTGTCTAAAAGTGTGTCCCAAAAAAGAATTTTTTATATGTATTACCGAGGATAACGAAATTGTTTAAATAATAAATGTAAACATTAAATTTCGTTGTCCGCGTGTATTACATATATGTAGGTCATATTTTTGTAAAAAAAAGAAATTATACACTTTTATTAGGTACACAGGTACCTTGAAACTATTCATTGACAGAAAAAATATTTTATAATAAATCAATATGGGGCCGATAACGTCGTGAGGTCCAAAACTAAATGACTTCAAATTTGGTATGTAACATAACTGTTTTTTTAGTACCGACTTTTTCTAAAAAAAAATTTAATCAATAGTTTTATAAGTAAATATCGTTTTTGGGAGTCGATATTTTTACGGAAAATATTGATGGATTTGTTACTGAGTCTTCTTGTAGACCTAAATTTGACATACTTTCACTTTTTGACACCATCGGCCCCTTAGCTTGGCTTCCATATTAATCTTTTCTAAAAATTATTTTTCTGTCAATGAACCTTTCTAAGGTAATCTGTGTACCAAATAAAGGTATACATATATTTCATATAATTTTAACAAAAATATGACTGATCATATAAAAACCGCCATCTATTTCAGGATAACCTTTTGGACAAAACCTATCTGACAACCCTACCCATGTTTTTTTTCTAACAAAATAATCAAAAATTTAACACAAATGTTCGTATCACAGTTTTTTGTTGATAGGATATATAAATTTTTTACTGTTCTCAGACAGTTTGGTTTTCATTTTGAATAAAAAAATTGGTAGACGTGTAAGACTTAATAGTATCACTTATACCTTTGTGCCACATTATCATAGACACTGCCTACATCCTATTGCTTGTTACTATGAATTTCGATAACATTGATAATCTCAGTCTAGAAGAAATTAAAAAACTCTCGAGAGCCAACCTAGTTACTTTGATTACTGCTACTAAGTCAAGACGTCTTTCTTCGCCTCCAGATAATTCACCTACTACGCAAGATGACAAAGAAAATAATCCTCCAGTTACGTTGAAAGCTATAGAAGCTTTACTAAATAAGAAG
>JAUYWI010067798.1:0-14806 GCA_034780595.1 Parotoplana pacifica
AATTTCTCCTATTAAAAACACAAAGCTGAGTAAAGAACAGTTGAAAAGAAAATTGACACATAAGGCAGATACAATGAAAGAAAAAATATTGAAAACTGGTTCAACTTTTGCTTTAGAACCTGTGTGTGAACAAAACCAGCTCAAAGTATGAAAAGTATTTTTATGAGGTTGTAAACCAGGTAAAAGAGAAACTTCAGATTGCCTGGAGCTATAATGAAAAAAAAGTTTACTTTGCTAACGCTCACTCCTGACTTTTGGAAAATAAGTAGAACAAATAGTAGTTTATTTCAAAACTTTTCAATTTATTTAGTAAAAGAGGCACAAAAACACATCTTCAATTTTCAATTAAACCTTTTATTCTGCCCATTTTTGACTGTGTTTTGTGAATATAAATTTCTAGTTTATTACCTTTTTATTATATATTATATTGTAAGTTGTCTTGTTTTGTAATAATTGTGAATTTTCTATTTAATTATTCTATACAAATTATTAGTATATAATATTCACTGTACTTAGCCATATATGTATTTAAGTTTGTTTTTTTAAATATTGTCTTGAAAAAGTCATTTAATAAGTTATTTTAGTGATAATTTAGTGTCTAATCTGAGTAGGAAAATAATATATTCTCAAGCAAAAACTGACCCTAGTAATTTAAAATATACTCTGTCTGCCATGTGATGTGGCTAAGTATGGCCTTGTAATAATTCTGAATATTCTATTATACAGAGAACTATTTGTAAATAATATCAGTATATTGAAATTGAAAAATTTGCATTGGAAAAGTCATGCTATTTAAGTGTTCTGTCAAATCCAAACATAGCATTCTCCTTGGTATATGGGGTCAGTTATTGATGTAAGTACTAACTAATACTATGTTCTGTGTATTTGAAAATTTGCATTATTAATTTTCCATGTAATAAAAAATTCACAATTATTACAAAGTAACTTGCCAAGTAATAGCCAGTGTCATTTATTAATTTAAATGCCAGGCAAAGTCTATTCGCAAATAAAAATCATTATGAAATAGTTTTGTTTAATTAAACAACTCGAATAATTAGCCACTTTTTAGTTTGTTCAATAAACTGACAAATTAACAAAGTTTCAACTTGTATTGCAACTCAAAGGGGAAACATATGGCCCAACTTGAAAAAGAAAGAATCATTTTAATAAAATTTAGCGAATTCAATTCCAAATGCTTACCATCATTTATATTTGTACTATATCCATTTGCAGATTTTCGATGGTTTGTGATATTTTTTGTAATATCCATTTTAGAACTGAAAATTTGTTTATTTTTAAAATAGCTGTTTGAATGTCTATAATACAACTTTAAAACAATATTTTTATCAAACACATCACCCAGCAACGAAGTAAACTATGCAAAATATTATTAAGTTAATAGCAAACACAAAAGTAACAAATATGAAATCAAAAATATTAATTTAAATACCACGATATCAGTAGTTATACTTTTGGGAGTTAAATTCTTAAAGCCGTTGTGTTTGTCAATGCACTTTAAAAAACTTTTCATATGTTGTGTTAAATCTATCTATATAGTGTGTGTTCTGTTAAATTAGTTAGTAGGCAGATTCAATTCTATGGAATCCACCGTCTCCATTTTTCTCGGTTTGCTGTGGGGACCTTTAATTCTCTATAGGTATATGGTTTGAATTCTTTTAATATCCCTTTTCTTGGTTTTCCTTTCTAACGTTTTCCTATAAATCGACTTTCAGAATTGCTTCAACCATTCCTCTTTCCACTTCTGAATATTGTTTCCAACATCATTTTGCGTATGTTTATTTGTTTTGTTAGAATTCCATTTCCATCTATTATTTCAGTTTTTGTGCATATAACATATATTACTGTATATTTTTAAAGATCATCCCATAGTCTCTCCGTTTTGACTGATTTCCACTTGTTTTGTCAGTAATCCAGGGTTTCCTAGATGTGATTTATCCCATTTCAGGTTCTGCAGATGTTCTTATCATTGCCTTTGGTTGGTTCCATTTAATAGTCATATTTTTGCCGATTGATATTGGTTAACTGTGTTCAACCTAAACTGCGTAGTTAGCATGAATGCCATCATTTTTAAAGGTGTTACAGTCTGCTGCTTGATTTGGCAATGTAGTCACCTAGGCAGGTGTTGTCGTTGAAATAGTGTATCTTCGAAAACTAGAAATCTACGAATTATAGCGCAAATATGAGTATGTAATCATTTCTGAAGCGGGGTTATTGGTAATAATGTTCAATTTCTAACAGAAATCACTACATTTCCAAGTCTTTTCTGCTGTTCTTTTATGAAGGAAAGTTAGCCAGAAAAAATTAAACAAGAATTCTGCACTTGATGATTCATTTAATTGTCCAAAACAACAAGTAGCGTATCACGTGTACTTTTAGACCGGGGTTCTAGTAGAAATAAGAAAAAAGTATCAAAATAGTTTGAAATGACTATATTATTAAAGATACCAAATTCAAGACCATGATTACATATAATATCTACAATACGGTTGGGGAGTCAATGTACACTTTGGACAGTCTAAATAAATGCAGTTACTTCTTTTTCTGAAAAATAAACACAAAAATATATGTAGTTTACGTCAACATATGCTATAAATTCTTGAATGTTTATTTGCTGATTTTGCAAAGCAACTAGAAATGTACATGGACACAAAGCATAGACATTTTGGTGTCAACAGTTTTCTATGCAGCAATCAATGCAATGATAGGAAGTCCTATGTACCCATAATTTAATGTTACACATAGACATCCCCGTTTTCCAGATCATTTATTTAAATGTAGGAAAACAGCAAATATCGGTTAGCTAGAGTAGAATGTATTTACGAATATGGACCCAATCCAACAACAATTTGATCAACAGTAAAATATATTCCCGGAGAACATTCAACCCACCTTCTTAGGAGCAGCATCACTATCACTGTCTGAGCTGCTGCTATCGTCAGAATCAGAAGAGGGCTAAATAATAAGAAAAAAACAATTAAAGCAGAAGTTACCTGAGACGTAACCAAGATATTTTAATTAATTCTTATTAAATGCCACAGAGTAATATTGGAATCTTTAGCAACAGTTTCATATGCAATAAATAGAGATAACAGCAATAAGATAAAAAAAGATTTACAATAGAAAGTCGTCTAAATCCCGGATTAATGCCTTCAGATGTTTTTAAAGGACATCGATTTCCATGAAATTCGATATACTTTCTTGTGCTTCTTTTTGTATAAAATCCTTTTAAACAGACCCCCCCCTTAAAAACAGAGGCTTTCCAATTTTGTAAGTGTATTTTTACCCTCCCCAAAAAAAATTATTTCGGATTTTATGATAAAATTAAATGGACATTTTTTATTCATCAACCGCTGACGATTTGTTTGACTGGGGACCGGTGCCACCAAAAATATTATTTACACAGGGGAAAATGTCCATAATATCTGAAGTTTAGTGAAATGCCCTCAATTATTATTAGCGTGCCAAGTCATAGTTTAAGTCTGAAACTGAGGTCCAGTTCATGTGTTATTTGTCAGAAATTCTATTTTGGCAAGTGAAATCAACAAAAAAGGCTCATAATAAGCTTAGTTAAAACCATTTTGGGGTATAAAATTAGTTTTTATGGACTGGCCCACGACTGGTGGTCAACGAATCTGTCAATCAAAGTACCCGCCTATGTACCACAAATTTTAACCTGTTCCATCCATGGGAAGGGGTGTTTTTTGTGTCCACATGCCTTATCAAAAAACATTAATACGTACCGGAGCAGGTTCTTTTTTCACTTTTGGTCTAAAACATAAAAAAAACAATTATTATGGTACAACAAATAAATCCTTCGCACATCTTAAAAACCGTAACTAAAAACAGCATGATCAGTAGATCACTCTGATCCAATTTGGACATTTTACTTGGTAATAGTGGTTCATATAATAATAAATCACAATCACCTCATTGTACAACACATACCACAGCTTTGTACCTATAGGGTGCGACCAGAGCCAATCAAATTTAGAACACAGAATTTCCAAGATACCTATTATGTACCAAATTTCAGCCCAATCCATCCACAGGAACTCTACGGTATTCTGGAGGGGGGGGGGGGGTACTTCCTTTATCAGAGGCGTCTAGCTCAAAGGTTTGCCAACCAAGAATCTATTGAAAACTGAAACTGTTTAAATAAATAATTTTCAGACAAATCAGGATGTCACTCGGTGCAAATGATTTCTGTGGAATATAAATAGTTTGCTTTTGACATTAATCAAAGTCTGCTGAGTGTCAGAAATAAAACCGTGTTCCCGTATGGGTCGAGCAGTTATGAAAATGAATCCATTCAGTTATGGAAACACAAAAGCTGTTAAATAAAAATCAACACATTAATAAATTTCATGAAAGAATCCGACTTACTTCTTGGCAACTTCTGGCTCCTTTTTAACAGAAGTGGTGTCAGCCTGATGCACGCCATTGAATGCAGAGGCGGTTGCTCCTGGCTTCCAGTCGGCTGGAGTGTTCTCATTGGGTTTTCCGAATTTCCCAAGCAGACCCTTGGCTATCATCTTCTTCTTCTCCATGGCAACCGGTCCGTGTCCCCACTGGCGAGGATAGAGGTCACGCTCCATAATGACCCGTTTCAATTTTGCCACGGTGCCGTGATCACAGGTAGCAATGACAGCAGTAGTCATCTGGGCAATGGCTAAATGTACAACAAGTGTTAGGTTAGGTCAGACACGAGCAGAAGTGCCATGTTGAACGTTTTAAATGAGAAGAATCTACTAAACCGGAAGTTATTAAAGTAATGTTCTCCGAGGAGGCTTGCCCCACGGAGTAGCCCTGCATCATTCTTAGACGCTCTTTTAGTGCAAACTTGATGCAAATTGTGAGATTTTTCTTAAAAGACCAATCAAAATTGATGAATAGTCCAGACACCAGTCCTCAAATTGACCAAGACACGGTGTATTTTTGTAATAATACTAAAAAACTCCAGAAAGAATAACAATACACAGAAGAATCTCATTTAAATAACTAACTTATTCAAAAGAGTGGAATGCTTTGAACAGATTATTTGGCTAAATATCAATTGAGTACCAACTGTCTTATACTACTTTTGCAGACAAGTAGTGTGAGACCAGGATGGCTATTTCGAGCTTGTTATGGTCCCATCAGCTAGGCACACCCAAACTTGTCAATGCCATGCAGTTTGATAGCACTGTTTTGATTGTTTCAGATTAAAAGTGACGAAGATTATGCAAACATACGTTTGTTTTTCTAGTTAGTGCATGCATTGATTAGTTTGGGTATGCCCAGCTGATGAGACCATAACAAGGTCGAAATAGCTATCCGGGGCTCCCTATACGTGTCAGCAAAAGTTAGTTGGTACTCAATTATTGACATGCTGCTGAATTGATTTTTTATTGCAAATAGATCAAACAAATTGGTGTTAAACAACAGAACTAACAAATGGCTGACTATGTTGTGTCGTCAAAAAAACAACAACATTCAGAAACACTTACCAAGAGCAATTGCTTCTCCTTTAGTGGTCATGAGAACAATTTCCTCTGCAATGTTGATGTTGTCATCGTATCGCAGCACTCCGGGAATCATCAGCTTGGCTCCAAAACACAACGCACTAACCTACAAAAACCGGGTGGTAAACAGCAATTCATTGCATTTTATAATATACACACAAAGCGACCCACATCTAATGATGGACCGATAATTCTTATTAAAAAATGCTCATTGAGTTACCGATAATATTTTAGAAGAAAGTGAAATAACTCTTCAAAGAATTAGCGTCCCACTTTAGAAAACACTCACCTAGCATACAGTTCAGGGGGACAGGTGTAACAATGAATGTTCACGTTAAAGCAGTGGTGCAATATGTTCATTTCAACTCTAAAAATACTACAACCAAGATTTTGGAGGTCCGGGGTAGTTGGAAAACAACTAGAAATTATTTTTAGGGTTAAAGTGGTCACAGACACTGTTTGACAAAAGCTAGAAACAATTAAAACATTTTTTATTTTACATCACCCTGTGCAGATATTTCCGGACTAAAACTAGGGGGCGAATTCCACAAAGTTGTTCTAGCACAGCACAAGACTGTGTGCCACGTAGAACATGTGCTTGTTCTTAATTTAATTTTTAATTCACAAAGCTTGTTAATGTTCTGAGTAGCACACGGCTCTCTGCGTATTGATTCATGCGTGTGATGTATTAAAATTAACCTTGAAGACTAATTCCCTTGATTTAATTGGTTCTACTGGGAAGAGTGCACCTGCTACCCAAATGTCTAGTAAATAGATTACCCGATTACCTATCCATACCCAAATACAGTAGACGTGAGACAAAGGAACAGTTGACATTGTAGAAATATGTGACATGTTTTGTTTTGTTTGTCTATTATTTTTTATTTATTTTTTAATATCAACCATGTCACACGAATCGTATGCCGCATTAGAAAAGCAACATAAATTAGATTTAATAAAGGAAGAATGGTTTTAACGTCGAATAAAAATAGTATGGCTACAAATTTGAAGAAGAAGTCGTGTGTGTGGATTTAACAAATGAATTCAATGCGCACTTCAATAAAAACGTAAAACCGAAGAATATTAACCAGCCGTATAGGAAATTGCAGTCTGAAGCAAGTAAAGAAGTCGGCAAAGTGAAACGATCAAAGACCAAAACCGGCAGAGGACCTCAGGGATCACAATTATCTGATATTAGGAATCAGAGATGGAAACTAATTTGACGTATACGTTTAGCAATAGTTATGATGGCGAGGAAGAAAGTGAAGACGACGAAGACTATCAGGACGATGTACCACACTGTACGTCGAAAGTAAAATCATCCGAACTGCGCAGCCATTAGAAATAAGAAGATTTTAATTGAAGAAGAGCACCTGAAATGAATAGAATCAATGGAAATGCAGAAAGCACCATTCTTGGTGCAAACGGAAGTGACTAAAATGCAAATATATACCCAAAATAGAGTAATCCTTACTCATATGTGCTAGGCAATTTGTGAAATATTTTGCTTTGTTTGTTTATTTCTTATTTACTTTTTAATATCAATCATGTCACGCGAATCGCATGCAGCATTAGAAAAGCAATATGTTAGATTTAGTAAAAGAAAAGTTTTGATGTCGAATTAAAAATGATATTGATAGATATCTTATTTTATCAACCAATAAGAACTATAAGAACACTGTAGGAACAGTGTTCTAAGCCGTGTTCCTAATTTACATTGTCAATAAGAACACAGTCGTGTGCTTATGTTTCGTGAATTCAAATTAAAAATCAAGAACGGGCTTAAGAACATTGTTCTGTGCTAGAACAGCTTCGTAAATTCGCCCCTAAAAGTCAGAAATGGAATGATCATGGCTGCGAGGTTCAACATCAACTTACAGCCGAATCCTTGACCATTATCCTTTTGTGGCCAATAAGCAATTTCTCCAGGGGCATAATGACACGACGAAGATATGACTCATCACCTTGCTGATCAAAAAGATATTTGGCGTCCAGAACATCGTGCAAGGTAACCAGATTGTTCTAAACACAAAAAGTTATGAAAAATAAACTGTAAAATTCAATCCAACAAACACATCTCTACATCACCATAAAAAAAGAGAATTACCTCTTCCGAGAGAATACCCGATCTAACTCGACGAAGTTCCTGCATCTGTCCCCCAACTCCCAAAAGGAGGCCCAAGTGGACACAGAAGGTTCTAATGTACGTTCCAGCCTCGCATTTGATCCAAACAACGCCTAAAACGAAGGCATTTGGACATGCTCAGCCTCAACGCTTGGGTTAGTTGTATGCAACAGTTTCACATTCTTAATGTTGCAAAGCAAAATATCAAACAACCAAACAACCAAACACCATGTCAACTCACCCATTGACCGTTGCTTGTCATATTCGAGCATTTTGTTTTCGTAAATGGTTCGAACCCTTAGTTGACGTTTGACAGCTGCAATCAGTGGGGGACGTTGGAATAGAGCGCCCGTCAAACTTTCCAAAGCCTAAAAAGATAGCAACAAGAAAGTGCATAGCTTGCCTACCCGTGGACTTTCCAGATCAACATCCTCCAGGAGACAATTTACTTTTATCCAAAAAGATTATTTTAAATCTGCTAGGAGTCTTTCAGTGTTGAGTAAACAAAAAACTATTAACTTATCCATATTACTCGCAAATGATAGCCCAGGACAGCTGTTTCGGCCTTGTTGGGCCTCATCAGCCAGGCACAATCACAGCCCGAGCAATATAAAATGTTCGTATATTTCATATCAAAGCACAGAAGTGTGCCAATTTTGCATAAGAAGAGAAACAGAAGAAGATATTGACAAAAGTTTTTTTTGGAAGCCTGTTTTATTTTATTAAAAGGGCACTCACGCTGTCAAAGCAGGTCTTGGCCAATTAATGTGTTTAAGAGTAATAATAAAAAAACAGGAATACTTTGATAAAAGTACTTTCGCATATTTAATATCAAAGTATAAATGAAAGGAAATAGCTATCGTGTGTTGCATAAGAAGAGAGAAAATCAGAAAAATTATTAAAAGAAACCCGTTTTCTCTCACGGTGTGTTGGTCTATGATTCATAGAAATATTTATTTTAGGTGACCAATCTTCGCCAGGAACGCGAAAATCTTTTATCGAAACACTCGGTTTCGGATGAAACTGAGCGCCTCAAGTCGATCCACAATGAGAACACGAAGTTGAATGTCCGCGTCAAAGGTCTCGTCCTGGAGTTGAAGGAGCTCCGAGCCCAGCGTGATTTGAATTGGTAGGTAGGGGCCGGGTTTTGGTGGTCGGAGTCGGGATAGGCAGTCGTTATGGGCACTAACAAATGTTTTTCTTGGTTATGTTTGCAATGATATTTTAGTGAGCAACTGGAACAGGCCAATCGCGCTCTTTCGAAGCAGTTGAGTGAAGCCCAGTCCTCTTGTCGGCAATTGGAAGCAGAAAGGGAATCGTTGAAACTGCAAGTAGGTGTCTGGTTGCTACTTATGTTTTACTGCTTTGCGGTTAACTTATGATTATCTATTGTACCCTATCTTATAAAACAAAATCAAAATCAAAAACAAAATCAAAATTAATGTGTAAGAATGTGTTCTGGAATATCGATCTCAGATTTCGTCAAAATTGGATGTTTCTTCGGGATTTTAGAGCCACTTACGTGATTTTCACCAAAACTATTGATTGAAAAACATAATCATTCATTTTTCATTTGTTAATGGATTAGTTCCTAGCATACCTACTCACGAAATTTTAAGTAAAGTCGACAATTTATTTTTGAACCTGATAACGGCCTTTATTGATTTTTTTAAAAACAAAATGGTCGATGAATCTTTCCAACTTTCAGCTCAATTTTCTAGTGGCCTGTGATTACCGGGTGACTGCGTGACATTACGAGGTGTTAATTAGCAATTTTGGTTTCATAAGGAGCTCTGGGCATTAAGTATGCAACTGTATTTATTAAAAAACATATGGGCTTATTTTGGACCCCTAATAGTCATAGAGTTTTATCTATGATTTTTATGCTCGAAATAGTCTATGATTATTACTCTGTGATTCACAGTGTCCAGCATATTGTTTTAGGTGGAGATGTTGAATCGTGAACTGGGTGACCTCCGCACTGACCTCACACAAGCCACCAACCGCAGTCATGAGCTGGAGAAGCAGTCTGGCCAGCTGACACGCCGTCTGGAGGAGGTCAATCACAAGGCGCAGCTTGATATCGCTCAGGTGCGACTGGACAGTGCCAAACAGCGAGGCGAGGTGCAGCGAGAGAAGGATGACCTCAGCAACAAATGTGAAGGTGACTGATTGATAGGAATGCCTTTGGTTTAGTGCCTTGTCTCAGAATTAAAATATCAATTGTTTAGTATTCACAGCTGCCATATCCAGGGAATCTAGTAGTCTGGTTTTTAACCGGATTCTTGTTTTTTTAGAGCCAAATGTTCTTTTAAAATCATGTACTTTTAAGACAAATGACAGATCTTCTGTTTTTTTTCAAAATTTGTTGTTAGATGCCCAGTACTTTTTAGGTATTGTTGTAATTTATCTGTCTGTCTGTCTATGTGGCGTCCTCGTTGCCAAGGGTAGCATGCACTATTATTAGCTTCCACCTCGTTCGGTCCTGCGCTTGTCTCACCAGTTCTTCTGTGCACCTTGTTTTGCCCCACCACATTCTTCTTGGTCTGCCTCTTCCTCTCTTTCCTTCTAGCTTTCCAAGCAATATTTATTTCATTCTGAAGGCCGTTCTAGCTCTAATAATATGACCACAATATTGCATCTTTCTTTTCCGCATTTCTTGTAACAGCTGCAGTCTGTGTCCTCCTCTCGTCATAATACGCTCTATTACCTCCCTGTTGGATGTCCTACTTGTCCAGCTAATCTTCAGTAATCTCCCTCTATATTGACATTTCTAAACTTTCAATCCTTTTTTCCATTTCTGATAACATTGTACCGGTTTCGGATGCGTATAATAGGGAGGAGATAATGTAACAGCGAACAACTTTCAGTTTGGTAGTAATTTTGAGTTGTTTATCTTTAAAAATATTTTGCATAATCAACAAAATTGTCCTGGCAATCTGAATTCTTCTCTTCATGTTGTTCTTGCATTTGCCATTACTTGTAAACAATTGCCCCAGGTAAATAAAGCTGTCGATCTTCTCTAGGGTGCTTGTAAGAGAAACTGCTACCTCCAAAATCATAATGAAAAGAGATCAGTACCAGCTAGAAAATGTGGTATCATGTTTCAGTTCACTTAAAATTGGGATCAGGTGATATACATACATACATATGCCAACAGCAACAAAGAGCACAAATAAATTGTTAGAAGCGAAGCTGCTACCTTGCTTCATCCAGTGAAGCTGAAATGGACGTCAAGCTTAGTGATTGAAAGTACTAATAAAATTCATTAAAAATCAAAAATCATAAAACAGTAGTTCAGAAATGAAAGATATTAAAATGCAAAATAATTACAAGAAATTCAATGCTGCTCTATAAGACGTTCAGCGATAAGTTCAGACCAATTTTCTGTGTACACAACGATCACTTCTCATAATCTGGTTATTGTTTAAATTGTAAAAGATTAGGGTTATAAACGACAATTGTAAATTATCCATGCATACAATGCTTTTAATGGTGATTTAAATATAAGTAATATGAAATAAAATCCAAATATCATAAACTTACGCAGATTAATACATTGAATCCAATTTTTAAAACTCTAACAAGTTGATAAAAGCTCATCGGTTTATCAAAGATTTTAAGAATTAATATTGAAACAGCTGGTGATATTGATATTTAGCAATAAAATGGCATACATTATAGCTAAAATACATAATATTCTATTCACAAAAATTTCTACATAGATATTGATTTGTATAGATACATAATTATAAATAGAGATTAGTTTGTGTTCTATCTTTGGTCATACGTAGTTATGCATAAATTTGATATTTAAAATTGTCAAAACATTAATAAAGAGTAGCTAATATCATACATATGAAGCAATAGATAGCAGCGCAGTGGCGAGATGATACAAAAGTACGATTTACCTCGAACAACTCATAAATAAACTCAATGATAAAGTTAATAGATTTGACAGCACTGTATTATATCACAATAACACCCACGCTTTGGCCACTGAATATGGCAAAGCCGTCAAGTCCCAATCTAAATCTCAATCTGTTTGGAGAAAATGGTTTTTGTCAATGTGGGGATATTTGCGCTGTTGTTAAAGTATGTAAATGCTAGGAGATATTAGAAGAGCTGTTTTCCTGTGTGTAGATATTTAATACCAGTATCAACTTTCTCCAGAGCTGACAGTATATTATTGATTCCAAAAGTATAATTTTCAGTTTACATTTACAGGTGCGTACGGTTTTATTTTAAATACGCTCACTATTATCAACCTGGACACACAAAGCATTCGGCATTCAATCTCCGGCACTGTATTCAATACCACATTTAATGTAAGCAGTATAAACCGATCGACGGAAGCAATCTTCTCCAGTATCTGACATAATATGAAATTACCGCAGTGATATATTTATTTTATACTTTATTATATTAAGCCGCACTATAACGTATTGTTCAGTTTCAAATAAAACGTTTTTCAAATAAAATGTAACATTTGCGGTCAATCGTACATCGGCTCATTAAACAAACAATTACATGTCAGACCCAGGAAACACTACAAAACCCCGACAAGCTCTATATTGATCCATAGATCTCACTGTGGGAGAATAGCTATAGGCATCGCACTACGGCCAAGACTATTAAACATATTTTTAAATATAAGTTTTTTATGGTCTAAATTGTCCAAACAAATATTTCAAGTAGAAATGTTTATTTCCCAAATTCTCCCAACATTAGGGACTAGTACATCAACATTTTTTCTAAATCTTTGGATGCATGGATATTTTACTGCATTTAAAATAAAATAAGAAGCTGGAAAAAACACTTACTACTTGACACTATATATGTGTTAAAGAGCAGAAGAGAACTGAAAGTACATCCCATTAACTTAGGCACTTTGCAGATCCCTTGCTTGAGGCGGTCTACTGTTGGCTGTCTTTGTCCAAAGTCCACTTTAGAATATTTTGTATCGCATTCGAGGACCTTGAATGGCCCGTCCTATGGTTTCTGCAGTAGGGCTGTTGTGGGATCATGGCAGACGAACACATGGGTAGCAGATTTCAAACTCCAGGCGCGACTTTCTATGAGTAGAGGTTGATGATGGGATGAGTGTTGTCATATGTTCTCGCAGCTGGCGGTTGAATTATTTTGTTATATGATAGTCTCTATGAAGATTTTTATATCGATACAATACACGATTTCTTGAAGCTGTTATCACTCTTGAAGCTAGTTAATTTGAAAGGTGGAGAATTTAACATTAGGAGGGTTTGTCACGCCCAATCGACTCAACTGTCGTTCTTAGGGTTATCAAACTTGGTGTACCTTATGGCAAGATTAATCTTGTTGTGGAGTTTTTGTGAATGAAACAATGCGACGTCTCATACACTGCAAAACAAATACGTAAAAAAACGTCTTATGAGCCGGCAATTTGTTTCACGTCTCATGAGAAGTTTTTTCACCTCTGATCAGACGTAAAATTTAAATTTGATGTCCGTAAAAAACGTCTCAGGAACCGGCAATTTGTTTCACGTCTCATGCGACGTTTTTTATGTATTATTTTGCAGTGTATTACATATTTCTGTATTTCTGGTAAACAAATACCTAAACTGCAGTCTGGATAGCTCAGGGCGTAAGACACTCGTTTTACAAGTCAGAAGTCAAACCCGGTCTCGTAGTGTCTTATGCTGGTGAATCTAAATTAATTTGCTATCTATCATACAAATTAATATCTATGCTTTAATGTTAGTCACCATGATCTTGGATAATATATGTATATGCATCCATAGATTAATTTAAAAAAAATCTAGACCAAGTTTGAATGGATTTAATGTTTGAATGAGCCTCAGATGATAACGAATATCCAGAATCTTAAATATTTATCTGATAAAAAGTGTGTGGTTTTTATTGCTTTAATTCTAAAAATACGCCCAAACAGTTAATTTTGTTTTAATAAATGCATTTTGGAAGTTATTTATACGCTCTTCTGTAAATTTTCAGAATAATTGTTATAGTAGAACGGTTATGATGAAACACGTACAATATTTTGCGCATTTGGTCAATTCACAAATATTATTAAACAAAATATGAAATTAAAACACAAAACTGTTGTATGCAAATTATTTAAGTTTCTAGAACATAGGGAGGTATTTTAAACAAATCGACTACAATCCGCTTTCCAATAAAGCAGAAGCAGTACTGGCTGTTATTAGCATTGTTTCTTTATGATTATCAGTTTGGAAATCGTTGAATATCTTAGAATATTGAATTAACATACCAAAAAGTAAGCTTACCCCTGGCCGCTTTTTCTATCTTTGATCATAATTTTGTTTATGCATTATGCAAACATCTAAATCTAAAATGGCCAGAACAAAATTATCAAACAACAGATAGATTTCAATAAGAATCGCATAAACATTACCATCATAATCAAACATAGAAATGTTAGTTTGCATAAACACGCTTTCATTGTATTGAAGTAATATTTTGATTGGGATTAAAAATGCAAAACTTTATTTATTTCAAACGAAAATGTCTACAACAGAGCTATCAAGTCTACAACTGCATCTCAACCACTGGGAGGTTTGAATGGTGGTTTGAGCTTTGATTTGCCATACAGTAATTTTTGTCGATGTGGGATGTGTACTTCTGTTGAAGTACATTCTGGGACATCTTAGAATTGCTATTGTTTTTTGTCATCGTTTACTTTAATTTGACGGGCTATATGATTAAAATAATGGATCTGATGAACTAATTATAGTACCTACATGTAACACAATACAAACCGGGTACATAATGTAAACGGATAATATTTGTTCGTTGTTCACATAAATCTATTGATATATTCTAAAGGAATTAAATTGCTTAAAATTCATTTAAAATGTATTTTAAAATAAAATATTAAATCTATGAAGGGAGATTTTGTTATATGGCATAAACTATATAGAAAATTATTATTACTCTTAAACACATTATTTGGCCAGGACCTGCTTTGACAGCGTGAATGCCCTTTAATAAAAAAAAACAGGCTTCCAAGTACTTTTTTGCCAATAGCTTCTTCTTTTTCTTTTCTTATGCAAAATTGGCAGATTCTCTTCACTTCTATGCTTTGATATGAAATATACGAACATTTTATATTGCTCAGGCTGTGATTATGCCTGGCTGATGA
>JAUYWI010067809.1:0-14804 GCA_034780595.1 Parotoplana pacifica
TACTTATCTATATTACTCGCAAATGATAGCCCAGGACAGCTGTTTGGGCCTTGTTGGGCCTCATCAGCCAGGCATAAATCATTGCTTGGGAATATAAAATGTTCGTATATTTCATATCAAAGCATAATGTGAAGAAAATTTACTAATTTAGCATAAGAAGAGAAAAAGTAGAAAATATTGATAAAAAAATAATTGGAAGCCTCACGCTGTCAAAGCAGGTTCTGGCCATGCTGGGCCTCATAGATCAGAACTATAAAAGTGAGGCGCCAAGTTTCCTAATTCTAAACATCAAATTTGAGCAAGATAGGATGTTTGGTTTGGATTTTAAAGCTAATTAAGTGATTTTGGGCAAAAATTGAAAAAAAACGATAAATTTTATGGATTTGAAGCAAATCGGACAAATTTTACTCTTTGGACTTGATGACGTCATCGACCTCTACCTTGGACCCCTTATCGATTTTTTCGAAAACAAATTTCTGCAGATGAATCTTTGCAAAGTGGCTGAGTCAAATTCTAGGGGGAGTGGCCACCACCGCCTCTATCCGCGACCTATGTGAAATTATGTTTATCCACCAAGGGTTAAGTCCAGTTGATTTCTTAATTCCATTATTGAAAATGATATTAGAGCATGGATTGGTTGCTGAGGTTGTTACTGCAAAACTTCCTATTACAAATCCGGACTTAACACAATGTTGACTTTTATTCATAAACATAAAGTCCACATGCACCCAAATCCACAAATGTTACAAGAATTACGTCATAAGATTGTTGGTTGTGCAAGGAGCATCCCACTTGATTTGTACGACAAAGTTTGCCAGTCAGTAAAAGAACCAAGTCAAGATTTATGGCCAGTAGTTTGAACAGTCACGAAAATAACAGTTTTTTGTATTGCATAGCTGCTTGCTACATTCATACATTAATTATACTTGTTTATTATTTTAGTGACTTTTTATAGATTTAAATATCCAAAATATCGAAATAAATTTCTACTTTTGCATACATAATTTTGTACCACCCTGTATGTAAAATAAAATCTTTACTGTTATTGGCCCAGTTAATTTTCCTTCTCTATGCAGCGAAGATAACTATTCCATAGAATAGTTTCATGGATTTTGACTTTTGGATTTCAAATAAACTAGATAGTACTTTCAATCGCCAAGCTTAACTGACCATCTTATCATGTTTCAGCTTGGGTGTAGAACAAAATGCACATAGTTTTGATTTGATCTTGAAAAGATGTTTATATGCTGAAGCCATATATTTTTGCACATCTTTTGATTGGATCATATTCATTCCTATGGTGCTAGTACTGTGGAAGGCTTGACAGATTTTCATTATTTTTTTTAAAATTTTGTATGTTTTGTTGCAGTAAAGATTTCATTCTAAATATCATCATCTCAACACCCTATATTAATGGTAAAAGGTCTACTAAAATCAGTTAAGATATTTACCGGATCACCGGCTTGATAGAGACTCGGTAGCAGTTCGGTTTTCAAGAAAGTTTTTGCCTAAAACAAATAATAATTATAAATACATTTATCATTCTTTGAAAAAATTCACTGAAATTTGGTTTAAATGAAATGAAGCTACGTGAAGTTTTTTTTAAATTGAGTTTTGATATGCAAATATAATAAAGTAAGGAAACACAGTTTCTACCAGGTCTATGTAAACTTGTAAAGAATTTATAAGTCAAACCTATAGATAGTATCAAGGCCTATTTATATTTCAAGTAGGCCTTGATAGTATCTATAGATTAGTATTCTATTTTTAAACTTGCCAATCTATTTTTTTGTCAAACCCTAGAAAATAAATATAAATTAATAAGATATTATTGCAGTAAAAAAATACAATAAAGGTTTAAATATATTTTTTATAACAGAGTAGGAATGTCATTAACAGATGGTAGAATGAAATATTTTAGATATGAACAAAATAAGAAGGACACTCGTTTAAAGCATAATTATATATTGTCAACATGTTTCGTTATCACTTGTAGTATTCACAAGACAAATTAACAAAGAAAGAACACATTAATTTAAAGAGAAGGGAATTTTAAACCTTATTAGCTAAAAAATGCTTCTTTTTTCCTGAAAATATGTTAATTTTTTTAAAAAAATTACTTAAAAATTCGCTTCTCATTAAAGAAATGTGTTCTTTCTTTTTTCGTTGTAATATGGTTTATATTTATTGGTGTATAAATCAAAATTGACCTTTCTTTGTTAAATTGTCTTGAAAATGCTATAAGTGATAGCAAAACAGATTGACAATATATAATTATGTTTTTAAAGAATGATTTTGTTATTTTGTTCATATCTAAAATATTTTATAACACTTTCTAAAAAAATATAATAGTAATAAGTCAACCAATCATCAAAAAGGAAAATCAGAGTGACAAATTATCAGGCCACCAACCTCATTTACAACCATATGCATTATTGTTTTGGGAACTATATCACGTTGTGTCTTATTAACAATTTTCATGTAAGATTCCACCAGATTGCGAATTATTTCCACTTGGCGCTCTAATTGAGGATCAGTTGAATCGCCAGGATCATCGTCATTAGTCTGATAAGAACAGCAATAATAATCATCAAATAACGGGCAGTAAACATAACAATTTTAAATGAAACAATAAAAAGTTAATTTAAAGAACGAATATTCCTTCCTGTACGTTTAAAATTTTTAATTCGTGGAAGTACTTTATCACCAGCTTAAGATATCCAAATTTGAATAAAGAGTGTAATAATGTGTAATTTGATATTTTGGTGATAATAAAAAAAGCTAGACTTATAAACATGAAATTGAAAAATCATTGGGATTATCTAATCCCTAGTATTTCAAACCACCTAGCACCTGAAGGGATAAATGAAGATTATAGAAACAGAAATGGCACTGATTTTTTTATTAGTCTCTTTATTATTTCGCTCAGCTACAACTATTTATGAAAACACCCCGTCATGCGTTATTACAAGTTTGAATTTTTTCTTCAAAACAAATGCTAAATGCTTCTATATTATGCAAACACTATTTCACACACTCCCAGTTTAGCCACACTTAGAAAATGAGTCTAAACTTTAACAGGATAGTCTTTCTCCCTGACCAATTAAAAAAAATATATAGGAACGCATAAACATACCTAAAATAGCTATGCATATTTATAAACTATAGAAACATCTAAGATATGACTAAAAATTTCAAATCGATATCTCTATGGATCGCTTTATAGTTCAAATTTTATATTTCCAAGTCGTATCATAGAAACTGTGTGATTTTTTTCATTAGTTCATCAGCTTTTGAAAATGAACTTAGAAAATAGTGATTATCGTGCTATGATGTTTTATGATTACAAGATCAGTTTAAAACCACAAGACTCACATAACCGATCGGATTAACAGCTGCTTTTAACAACAATGCTTCTACCACCCAAACTGTCTACAAATGGTTCAAAGAATTCAGGTGTGGAAGAAGTTCTCTGGATGACGGCGACAGGTCAGGCAAACCACAGACAACTACCACTGCTGTGCAAGAAGACGCCGTGGCTGCATTAATCAAGAAAGATGGACGGATTAGCTTGGAAATACTCTCTGATCTTGTTGGAATATTCAAAGGTGTTTCTGAAATCATCCACAACCGGCTCAAACTCAGCAAGATGGGTTCCTCACAAACAAAAAATGAATCGAGTTGACTGGTGCCAAGCTACAATCTGTAGGTGTCGAAATGGCAATCCTCGTTTTACTAACAGTATAGTCACGGGAGACGAATCATGGATCTACCGCTATGATCCGGAAAGCAAACAGCAGTCAATGCAATGGAAATCTTCCGGTCAACCACCTCCACATAAGTCTGTCCGCGGTCGTAGCCAAGCCAAGAAGATGGTGGCCACATTTGTGTCTGTTCATGGTCATATCTCAACTGTCCTTCTCGAAAACAATGTAACATGAAAGGGGTAAGACTACCTATCATTCTCCACCATGACAACGCGCCCGCCTACAGAGCTCAAAACACCACATTCTGGCTTGTAGACCACGATGTTCAGTTGCTGCAGCACCCGCCCTACAGTCTCGATCTAGCTCCTTGCGACTTTTTTGTTTTCCTTAAAGTGAAGAAGGTTATCAGAGGTCACATTTTCAACAATGAGAATGAGGCAGTTCAAGCCTTCATCAAAGAAGTTGATTCAATCTCCATTGAAGAATGGCAGATCTGCTTCAAAAATGGTTTGAACCTATGCACACGTACATTGCGTGTAGTGGGGATTACTTGGAAAAGATTTAGACAGGGCATTCCTTAATGTGCACATTGATGTTATGTTTTTATGTCAATTTGGTTGGAATAAATATGTATGTTTTCCAGTTAATTGTTTGTCACAACCGACTTAAAAACTTAAAATGACCATAAAATCTGAAATCTTCAAGATATAATCTTGACTTTTTCAGGAATACTTTAGATATTTTCATTGTTTAAAAAACGACACTAATCGTTCATCTAGCACAATGCATTGTGGGTGATTCTACAAACTTATTGACCCGCCTCGTACTACTTGCAGAGCATAATTTCATTGTTATAGACAAACCATTTATTTAAAAAAAAACAATTAATAGGTATGAGGAATATAACGGTCGATCTACAACAATTGTCATTGTTTTGTTTTTCATTCAGTCACCAATTTGATTTTCTGCACCAAGTGGAGCTCCATCAGCATTCTTCTCACACTTACGTCGCACGTATTCCACTACACAGAGGAACCACTCCATTAATTGGAATGCTGACAGAACACTCGCTCCGATCCAGAGACCCATGTTGCCCCCGATATCGCTGAGCAGATTTGACGGGCCATAGATCTCCTCCTCCACTATGGACGTAATCTTATCATCAGCGGCATAGACATTGATCAAAACGTAACTTTTCCTCATTACAGACAAAACCGATTTCGTATTTGAAGGCGATGAAAAATGTAGCAGAGAATTTTCTTGAAATTTTGCAAAATAATAGGGCAATAAATTATGAACAGAATAATATCTCACATTTGTTATATTTATAAGGGCCTTGAAAGCAAAATATATATCCTGGTAAAATCTAATGAATACTTCAGGCCAAGGTACAGCTACTGCAGATGTAATTGAGTAAATCGTATCCCTACAATAATTAGGACATGTGATATTGGGCAAAGTATTGCTGCCATAGATATCATAGAAACAAAGAAATCTGTCGTGCAGTAGCTTCAATTCCGTATTTTGTTTGTACGTCTTTGTTGCAAGTTGTAGACAACTCGGTGGAACAGTGCTCTGATTCTTGGGGTCATTGCGCTTGTAACGGTGGGGATCCTGGCATCCACACTGACCAATCATGTACTTTTGAATGTGTTCTTCCATGCAATCTACTTTGGAGGAGACATAGTTCTCAAAGCCAACAACTGATGATGGTTTCTTCACAAAACATGGATGCCCTGGACGATCTATTCTCACCTGATGTCTTGCAGTTATTTTGATATCCGTTTGTGAACCGGTGGACACTTTAATCATGGAATCTGTTAGATCAGGAAGTGTATGGGCAGCATGGACAGACACATAAAATCCCCTGAATTCATCAGAAATAGTATTATCCTTCTTCAAGATTGTGTTCTCTATTCCATTATTCAAGATCAACTTTAGTCCCTTATCCTGACCTGGTTCAACTGAGGAACGATCGTCCGGTCTAAATGTAAAGCAATTGGGTTGGTAGGGATGACGATGGACTGCAAAGTTTATATACGAGCACTCGTTTTTTTTAAAATAACATTTCAAAATGACTTCAAATGGACGCTTAGTAAAGGTGTCATTCTCTTGGTTTAAATGAGTTGTTGAAAACGAAAATGCGTCAGCAAAAGAAGTTGAACGGTCCGAAGATATATGTATTTGGTAAAATGTTAATAAATAGAGCTTGATAATTATTCCATTTACTTTCATAGAAACTAACTGTGCTGCTAGGATGCCCTTAATAATAATAAATTACAAAATTATTAGAAAATTAATTACGAAATAATTAAAATCACAATAAAAATCAGAAATAAACAAAATAATTAAAATAATAGAAATAATTAAACGGGCTAAAAGCGTTAATAAATGCATTAATAATCAGAAATCAATAAAATTTACCTCCACTGTTGAGTCTATCATCATGTTTTCGGACAGTGCTACAGACCGTGATATCTGGCCAGACAAAATCTTTGCTACGTTCATTAATCGTTGTGGCAACTGGACGATTGTTGTACCGTTTAATTAACCCAGAAACCGTCCATCCAAAGCCGTACAGTGCACCACAAAGAACTGCAACCCAAATAATCCACATTACGAACTTTTTGTTGCATTTTCTATGAAGTTCCTTGCCAATTGTCTTTCGATTTGTTGTCTGGTCAGCGGTTGTTTCACTCGATGTCGGGGCATCAACAATGGCGAATCGCAAATTTGAGCTGCCATCTGTGGGCTTCAAATGCCGTTGAAACTTATCTGAAATGAAACCATCAATATTTATACATTTTCAATAAATGAATACTATTTTTCCAGTTGGTGTCTTTTTTCTTATCAAACAATTTATAAGTGCTGATGTTCTCAAAGACGGTAACACCGAAGAAATTACATAGACGATGACGCAAACTAGAGAGAAAACCCTTCAAAGTGCTCAACGCTAGAACCGTTGGTACAACAACCCTGAATTTGCACAATTCAAGCAATACCTCTTTACATAAAACCTTTTTTGTGATAGAACTAATTAAAATGGATAAAAAAATAAACATAGAATCAAAAAGAGAAATAACCAGAATGGTTCAAAACGCACTAAACAAGGATAATTAATCTATGTTTGGGGTCCTCCGAGTAACAAATGCGACGGAAACATTCTATGTTTTTTAACTAAAACTAAGAAACTAAAAGCATTCGACTATTTTATGGTTTTAACGTTTATTAAAAGTGCTAACAGTTCATGATTTATTGGAGTCTATCAAAACGTTTAGTATCACTTCAAAGTCGACTCCTAAAAATGGAGATTGAAAAGTTATGTCCTCTATCAATATTAGAAGTAAATATTTCTCAAATTAGATATTGCTGCGTGTTGTAATTTTATAATTAGATTGTTCTACCGACATTAAATAATACACTCATGAGGATAAAAATCATCAAAAGAGAATCCTTTTTAATGGTAGGCCCTCTATGTTTTAAAAGTTGGCAAAACAGCTTTCCAAGTATAAAAAGAAACAAACAAAAACGATGATTCAAGTGTGTAAAGATCCATTTTAAAACAAAAATTTAATTTTGATACATTATATCAGCTAAAACGTATATTATTTCATTTAGCATAATATTATAGAACATTATTTGCTATTTAGTATTAATAATTTATTTAAATAACTAATACGTATCAAATAAAATACGCTTATATGTGTTGTTCCAACGAACATAAAATGTAATACAAATAAATGGCGTCTACACAGTCTATAGTAATGCTAACAGGATATTATCATAGAAGACGTAAAACGTTAGATAGCGGACCTAACTATATTTCTTTTTATAGACATTTACCTTGTTTTATATCATATATTAGAGTTTCTTTCTAATAAAATGAAGTCGAATGAAGATTAATTTCCATATAAAATTCTATTATCTATGTAAATTGCATAAATTTAAAAATTGACAATTTATTTTAACTTAATTAATGGAATCAGCTAATTCATGAATATTTACGTCCTCTATAGTATGACCACACCGTTGACTCACTTGGATAAAATATTACATGTAAAAAAGCGAAACATTTAATGAGTAACTATGTATGTATATTATTTTCAATTTTTATTTTAATATGTATTGAAACGTTTTGATAGTATCTTTTTAGCTTCGTTTGTTTAATTGAAAAATACCCTATGTATAATGACTAGGATTTGATAATTGTCGCCCTTTATATGAATTATATTTGTAATAGAACATCAAAATAGATCAAAATAAATACTACACGTTTCTTACATAAATGAAAAATATTTATAAACAAATTGTAGTTATTGATAATTTATTTTATGATTGTTTACCTTTTATGTTCGGTCCTGATAATTATGGGAACCTTTTCAGAGTCACTTTGATAGTATATTTTCTAAGGGGAACCACACAGTAAAATGTCAGTGATTAATTAGTTTAAAATGATAATTTAAATATAGAGGACGTAACATTGAATTTGTCTGACTAATTTAATTAGTTCATTGCGACGGTTTTAATAGTTGGATTAGAGCCCCATTAATAGAAAATTGAAGCTGCCTTTACGTATTTTTTGAATAATATTAAAGATTTATATGAACACAACTTTATCATTTTTCTTTAAAAAAATCGTTCTAGTACATATTTCTGGAGAATGGCCCTACGGTGTACGTCAATAAAAGACGAATAATGAAAACAATAGGTATATTGGAACATTCTTTATGAAGCGCTTAAATTCGTCAAAAGAATTTTCTTTCTAATACTGCCCTAACGACTCTACAGTTTGGATTTTTTTAGCCCTAGTGAGTGCATCACAAATCAGCTAGCTGTTATACCAAAATGAATCTTCATCAAATTTATTTAGCTATCACAAGGCTTCCAAAAATTTGGGTTTTGTACCTGCGTTAAGCAGATGATACTACAATACTTGCTGATACTGAAGAAAATTCTTAATAGCCTTAAAGCACACTAGCAAGAATGCAGGTCTCCACCTCAATGCTTAAAAACACAAATGATGTGCAATACAGACCTACAAACCTTCGAAGTAGAGAATGAGGCACTAGAAGTCGTCCAAAATTTCAACTTCCTGAGATCTTACATTACAGACCAGGCGACAAGCAAAACAGAAATAGACCGAAGACTAACGCTAGGAAGATCTGCCATGGCAGGCCTACACAGGATATGGAAGGACAGTGGGATCTCGGTTATTACGAAAGTGCGCCTTGTCAAAGCTCCCATAGCAACTTACGCAGCAGAATCTTGTAGATTGCAAGAGATTCCAAGCTTTTGAACTCTGGTGCTGGAGACGACTTCTCAAAGTCCCCTGGACTGCCAAAACAACAAACCAAACCATCCTAGATCAAGTTGGAAATCCACCTTCTCTAGCGGAACAAATCCTCAAACTAAAATTCACGTACTTTGGCCATGTGGAAGAGGTCGGAGAGGCTAGAAAAAAGCTTAAATCTAGGAATTATCGAAGGAAATCGGCAAAGTGGCAGACCTAGGCGCAGATGGATGGATGATCTGACAGAAGCTGCACAGACCACTCAATCTAGACTTCTCTCGGCAGCACAAGATAGAAATTCCTGGAGAATGTTAATCAAAAATGTGGTAGCCAGAGCTCTCCCGCGAACTGACGGCACAAAGTGACAAGGTGACCTGGGTGACAAGGACCAGCCACATTATTACCGGGCATGGGAGCGGAAACTGGGTGCTAAGGACATCAGAGAACAAGCGCACATTCGAAAATCAAAGTCACAGATTTCATTTTTAAAACTATTCTTCAATATATAGCCCCCACCGGCAACAAGGGTTTTAAGAACATGCAAAAGAGAAATTGGAGCTGCAGAATAGCCTTTACAAACTAATAAATATCGAAAACCGGAACCACAAAATTCTATTCTTATAGTACTTATAAGTACTTTTCAATTTTATTGAACGCTTTGGCCAATTAACAGTTTCAAGAATGAGTCATGTTGGACATGGATGATTAAGGCGCAAGCCTACACTTTTTTCGTGGACGTTTCTAATGTGGATTAAGTGTGTCCTGGAACATTGAATTTGCTTTCCAGTGCCGCAATCAATTTACATAACCCACAACTTCTAAAGAATCGGTTCATGAGATAAAATAATTTTTGTAATAATATTTCCTATTACATTTAGCAATTTTAGTACAAGTTTGAAATCTGACAGGACGTCGGTCAGACTTCATTCGTTTTATAATAGTTTTGTAAATGCAATAAACAGATTTAATTAAATTCGAAATTTATGTAAGTTCAAAATATAAAACTAACAGTTGTAGCTAATATTTACGAGGGGGGGGGATGATGGTCAATAAGTTCATAGAATCAATCGTGTGACATCACAGCACAGATCAGTGTCTTATTTTTAAACTGACAAAAATCTAAGGTATTACTGACAATGTCAAAGTGTGTACATTTTATAGCTATTTTACTTTTGGGTGTCAAACTTTAAACAAAATCGACTGATTCTGTAAAAAATATCAATAATTAACATGTACGAGCAAATAATACGAGTATTATAGTGTATGAGTACAAAAAGACTAGTCTACAACTTCTCAAAATAATCAACGTTGCTTATGCATGCGTTCAAACCATTTCTGAAGCAAGTATGCCTGCCATTCTTCATGAGACATTAAATCAGAAAAGGTTTGAACGCATGCATTAAGTAGCGGTGATTATTTTGAGAATTTGTAGACATGTCATTTCTTTTTGTTCTCATAGCCCATGTTACTTTTTGTTCGTGTACGCTAATTTCGGTTATTGTTTAGAGAATCAGGTCGATTTTGTTTCAATAAACATGTTCTTTCAGTTGATGTTTGTTTAATTTTGACACCAAAATGTAAAATGGCTATGAAATTTGCACAGTTCTAGATATTTACTTTGGTCTATTATGTGTGCCAAAAAAGAAATGATGTTATATCCAGTATTCCAGATTCTAAGACATAGTAATTCTCAATTCATCAACTTTATTCATGCTCATAATTCTGATGCTACCAAGTCTCTTACTTCTCTTTTGAAACATTAATAGTTCCTTATGTCACAATCCTCCAAAAGGTTTGCCTAATTTAGATAATACTTGTTATTTAATTCAACTTTCTTACACATTTATGATAGTGACAGTAATCTATTTTATCATCAAACTAAAAATATTAACTAAGGAATTATATAAATTGTAGATAATTATTTAAACCTTTAAAGAAGTATATATAACGTTTAGAGAATTATGCATACCCTAGAGGATTAAACAATCTGTAGAAACTCTAGAAAATTATATAAATAGTAGAGGATTTTGTAAACTGCAGAAAATACAGAATTACAACGAGTACTTATATCAATCTAGAGGATAATATAAATAAATGTGAAAAGTTAAAGTTACAGTGTGTAAGGGCTGAATTTATTAAAAACGCATGATATCTTACTTCTTATCATTAACTCCATTCCTTTCAGAAAGTTCTCAACCTCCTCTCTAGTTCCCTCACAGGATGGAAGTGTCAGTGCGTCTAATTCAGATTTCTCAGTTTGTAGGTGGAGCATTTCTAAATTGTGCCTTCTTTCTGATGCTCTTTCTTCTTTGTCTTTTTCTTGTTCCAATTTGAGAACTTCTATATTATGATTTCGCTCTTTTTGTAGTTGCTCGGTCACAAAGCTCAATAATGATTGCCCATCCAGCCCCAAATCTTTGCCTAATTTGATCAGCTGATGCTCCCTAGAATAAATCAATTGCATTCTAAACCAAATCTGTTTTAAGATGAATAATATATTTTTTTAAATAGAGCTAACATAGTCAATAGAGAATAGTATAATTGAAAGTTGAATGAGTAATTCTTGAGACAGCAGACGTTGGACATCTAAGACAATAAATGTTGACTATGTTAACTGTAATATATGTATCTATGTAGATCTATGGCAATAGGCCGTTAGCTCTATGAGCGAGCTAACCTGCCCTAAGTAATATGGGACTTCCGAAAATATGCTAAACTTTGGACATCCATAGTTCATACAAATTAAACCTAAGTATAATTAAAACTAAATTTAGTCAGAACTTAAATTAAGTTTTGCAGCGTATGCAAAATTTAATAAAAATCGGTGTAGTTGTTTGTGATCCATGAATGATAAAAGTTAGCCATTTATTTAAATATTTGTTCTTCTTTTCTTTCTTTCTTCAGCACAGATAATGGTCGCTTAACTTTAACCGATTTCAATAAAATTTAGCACATACATTCACTGTCGTCTGAGGGACTATAAAATCCATTTTAGTTTTGTTGTTAACCACACAGTCAACTAACTAATAAATGTCAAAAGTTAACCACAAAATTCGAATTGTTATCGACAAGTTTACAGTTTCAAAAATAATTCATGTTGGACACAAGTCTGATTTGCCTACATTTGTTCGTGGACGTGGTGCCTAAATAGCAGTTTCCAATGTGCATTTGGGTGTGTCATGGGACATTAAAATTGCTTTCGAGTGCCACAATCAGTTTACATTGATTTTCTTTTCATAGCCCATAACTTCTGATAAATAAAATTTTGGAGATTGCATGTTCCAGAAAATGAACCCTAACTGACAATATACAATTTGGACATGGGTGCTGTGGATTTCAATCAGCACAAGTCTCCAAACTTTAAGGTCAAAAGAATAAGTTTTAAATTGAAACCGCCTACAACCGAGTAAAATGTGTTAGTAGTATGAAACGAAACTTCAGCATAATAAAAGAGAATAAAATGCAATAATGTTAGCAATAAAAAAGTTATCTATTTAGGTAAAATATATGAGTAAAACAAAAATAAGTGAAATTAGTAAATGATTGTTTGCGCTCCCAAAACAGATTCCAAAAATTACTTGAAATTTAAATTGGTTTTTTATGGTATGCTGGTTGGTGTAGCTCTTACTAGATATTAAAAATGAAGTATTTCAGCTATCTATAGTGTTCTGCCGAATCAGTTATTAGGCAGGTTCAATTCTATGGCATCCACTTTCTCCATCCTTCTCAATTTGCTGCCCGGTCCTTAAATTCTCTATAGGTGTTTGGTTTGAATTCTTCTAACATCCCTTTTCCACGTTTCCCTAGAAATCGAAATTCCAGAATTGCTTTGACCATTCCTTCTCCGTGTATTATATGTCCAATCCAATTCCAACATGCTGCGGTTTTCTTTGATTTGTTGGAGTACTTCTTGATTTGTCTTCATGTCTTTCCATGTTTTCTGTTGCATTCTTTTCCGAATCCACATTTCTAGTGCTTCAATTTTCTCCTTATCTTTTTCTTGCAATGTCCAGGTTTCCACTCCATATAATGCTATACTCCAAACAATTGTCTTCACGATTTGTTAGTAATTCTCTTCTTCTTATAAATGCCGTTTTGGCCATCACAATCCTTGTGCTGATTTCGTTACTACACCTTCCATCCGAGAATGAAGCAATTCAAGTCTTCATCAAAGAAGTTGGTTCAATCTCCATTGAAGAATGGCAGATCTGCTTCAAAAATTTGTTTGAACGCATGCACAAGTGCATTGCGTGTAATGGGGATAATTTTGAAAAAGATTTAGACATATCATTCCTTAGTTGTTAAAGATTTTAGAGCTAACAAAGGCGAGAAAACTAAATTAATTGTAGTTCAATGTTACACTGCTAACAATAATTTAACGATCTTTTCTTAAACTATGCATATTTTCATCTTTCCGTTGTGAAAATTACTTATACGTTACTTATACGACACTTATATGGCATGTAAGTAACGTATAGGTATTCAGTATGCAGCTGTCTTACTTAGAAAGTGGCAGCATGAAACATGTAGTGGGATAACCGGCAAAAATTTGTTTGGATATGAATGCACACAGTGTGACATTTTGACGAGTCGTTTGTTCTATTATCCTAAAAATAGACTGTAGTTTCTGCTAATATACTTAATGCCTTATTATTATTACTTTTGCCTGTTTTATAATCAAAAGTTCATTATGACGTTTTCTTATTAACGGACTTCATGTTTATTATTCATTATTATATACATATTTTGCAAGCTATTATAAATACAATACAATTTAATAACATTTGAATATTTCTGAAGTTTTGACGAGTTTATCTTACTTTAGTTACTTTAGTGACGACTTTGTCTGAATTTTGTCGAGATTATTGCTAAAATATTGACGAGTTTACACAATTATTGTCGAGTTTAACTGATTTGCCATTATTGTCTAAAGTCTAACGTTCAAAAAGAGGTATTGCATATATATGTACATATATGGGTCAAATATTTTTCAATTAATGACTCATACTATACAGAAACTTAAAATGTGTCGAGTATAGCCTGAAATACCCTACTGAAATACTTAGTTTGCTATTAATATCTAATTAGAGCTATACCAACTTTAATTGTATTTATATGTGTTGGTAGAGCAAACCATATTTTAGGCCCATTTGGTCAATTTGATTAAAATTTCATTTATTTAAAACCACTTTAGCTAACCACCAAAAATGCTTTGACTTGATTTAGGGCTTGCTCTATAACACATTTTTTTATCAAAAGCAAATAAATCAATAACGGTCTGTAACACATAAATCAACAGCACTCTATAACAAATAATTTCAGCAACTAATTATGAATTAAAAATTAATCAGAAAAAAATTAACCATTCTCAATAGTGGTGATCAAATTTAGAAAGCTTGCCTACACATTATATTTTAGATTTTATAACGAAGTATTACTTACATTCAAAAGTTTCTTTGTAGTGAGGCACTATTTCAATTATACAAAATATAAATGCGTCGCTAAGTTTTATATATTTAAATTAACAAAGTAACAATAGTAAAATCTCACACGTGAAAACATCAAATCAAAACTCTCCTTCCCATTTTCGTTTCCTGTTTTCAAAGTTGGTTGGTCGCATTCCTTTACCTTCTCCTCCTATCTAAAATCCTTGGTATTGTTTTAAAGTCAACATTTTCGTCTCCATGTCATTTTGTATAATTTCAAAAGCAGTGCACTACGGAGTTGGAGGTACAGGCGCGCAACCAGGATTTCTAAGACGAGGGGGTCCAAATTTAAAGGGGCGCCAGCCACGACTGGAAACCGGG
>JAUYWI010067820.1:0-14802 GCA_034780595.1 Parotoplana pacifica
GATATGAGTTCCTGGAATTTATTGAAGTAAATCGAATTACTGGCCAAGCCCTATCCGATGCTATCTTTAAATCCTATCACAATTACGGGGTCAGTGCTTCAATGGTGCGGCAAATATGGGTGGTGAAAAGAAGGGAATAGCAGCTATAATCATAAGAACAAACCCCAAGGCAATAGTCAATTGTGGCAGCCTGTAAGGACAATATTATACAAACAGTTTTGGCAAAAATGACCGAAACTGCTATTGTTATCCATTATTCTCCAAAAGGTGAAAGGCTTTTAGAGCAGATTGTATCAAAATTTGTGGAAGAAGAACAAAGACGCAAAATAATTGTTGGACTTTGTAAAACGCGTTGGACTGAAAAAAGGATACAGCTTATGAGCATTTTTACTTGAGTTTACCATTTTTGGTTATTTGTTTTGAAATAATAAATGGATCCAGAGTTCACAGATTCGAAAAAACTACAACTACCCTTTTGAATACCATCTGTGATTTTGGGTCCATAATTGGTCTTGTCTCCGTGTACACACTTTTACACCCCTTTCATGGAATTTGTGAGAAACTGCAATAGATATCGTCAAAGCTTTCAATGAAGTAGAGTCAGTCTAAGGTAGAATATCGAAAATATCTTAAGAAAAATATATCTGCAATCAGTTCGTCTATCAGAGAAAATTGGTATTGAGTCAACTTTTCCGAGAATTGCAAAACGGAAAAACGGCACCCTGTAATAGACACTCTAAGCTTGGCTGTTCAGGACAGTATTCAGAACTATGTTGTTGAAGCGACCTAGAAACAACCGAAGAAATTGTGAAACTTAAAAAATATTCACAAAAAAAAAGAGAATGATTTGCATTAAAGTGTCCGATGTAAGTGGCGGTGGTTTATTGAAATTGTGCCCAACCAGGCGGTTTGTTTTAAACACATACTTGAAAACTATGAGTTTCTGTGATAGATGTGTGGGATGCCTGTCTTCAGCAGAATTTGACTTCGGACATAAGATCACGCATTATTGACTGTCAGGCTCAAATAAATGACGTTATGCATACTTCTGTTCTCCCAAACTGATAATCTTTCCAAAACTTTGCAGGGGAAGATCAAGCTGATCAAAGCCTCACTAAAAGAACTACAGATGTCCTTTGTACTCTTAGAACAGATGATTTATTTGAATCTTTTATGGTGTTGTGCTTATGAAAAAGAGTCCGCATATTTCCGAACCTGCATTACCGAGGCAAAGGCGTGCTCCACAAAAACTGCAGATTGGTCGTGGAAAGGTTCATCATCCTAAAGATCCAAAGAATTAGTACCGTCAGATTTATTTTGAATTCATTGATGGAATAGTGTCATCACTGAGGGTCAGGTTTAGTCAAGATAGTTTCCAGAATTATGAGAAGTTGGAAAGTCTTATTTTGAATGCTCTCCAAAAGAATAATATCGATGAGGAAGTGTTACTTGTCAAACAAAACTATTCCACAGATGCTGACGTCGACTTTCTGCTGCCCCAGTTGGACGTGTTCAGAGTTATGGCTGAGAAAGAAAAGCTGAACCCTAACTGCTTTGAAGAGGTCAGGATATATGTGAGTGAGCTGGATGCTGAGGACAGAGCATTAATTTCTAAAGTAGTAATTATATGCAAGTTAATAGCCGTAAATCCGTCAACATCTGCATCAGCAGAGCGATCCTTCTACACAGCTAGAAGACTGAAGAATTGGATAAGATCAATGATGACGCAGATCAGATTCAATAGTCTTCTTATTCTTCACAGTCATAAATTCAGAACAGATGCCTTAGACCTAGGTACAGTCGCAAATAATTTTGTCACGAAACACGAAAATAGGCTTAGAAAGTTTTGGTACATTTATTGAAAATGATTTTAATAAGCCATAGTTTGTTTTATTTGTTTTTTTTGGGTTGGTGACTAAGCAAAGTGCATTTTATGAATAACAATTTTCATACGTTTCCATGTTCTAAAGTACCTGACCACTTCGGTTAATTTTGTATTTGCATTGAAATACATAAAGTGTTTTCATATTTTTCGGACAAGTCATTTTCTTTGCTTTTGTTCTATTAAATCACTGAATGTACATAACTTCAGCATTTATGTGTATATAGACAGTCTGATAAAATGTTACAGTACTAGTACTGATATTTAGAAACTTTTTCTATGTATGTAGCTTGCAGCATGTTAACTTACATAAAACAATATTTTATTTGTGGACGATTCTACTTTTTATGTTGAATGTTGCCCTTTGTAACTTAGCCCCCTCCTCAATCAGAAATCGGTGGCGCGGCCCCTTGGTTGTGATAGGGCTATCTAATTTTCTATAGAGTGCGTAGTACATAAGTCTACAAAAAATCAGTATGGAAAATATTCAGATATTAGCACTCAGCTTTCCAAATCTCCGATTTTGGATTTTCAACACGGGGGTGCACCACCAGGGTCCCTGGGGCCGTAAATTGTAATTCAAAATTAAGACATGGGTACTATGGGATATCAGGCAGCACATATTTACAAATACACGGTCAATCAATCAGTTTACATTACAAAACAATCATCCGTCATAGTTAAAACTAAAACATTTAAAAAATAGTTAGGGATTAACTCATTTACAATATTTAATATGTAAAAATATATAATAGAAGAATAATTGGAATGTGCACCTTTAATAAGAATAGTTTTGTAAAACGTAGCTACAAATTATTTGAATATCCTATAAAGCAAAATAATGTCAACTACATTTCAACGTCTCCGCAACCATCTTGGTTTTTATCGACCATTTTATTATTTTGTAGGACCGAATCAGGTGTCAAAAATTCGATCACTTGATTGAGAATTTACTTGTTCCTATCTACAACTTAAGTTATATCAAAGGGCAGTGTCCATTTATTATGTTTAGGTTAATGGAAACAAAAATTTAAATACAAAAGTTGTGAAATATAGATCTAAGCTAAAGTGTATTTTTTAGAAATATATAAAAGTCTCAAAAATCATTATTAACGCTATGGGCATCATATTCTGTGCTAAGTTTATTGAAATCAGGGCTGTGTATTTATCTTTGCCAATTGTATTTTAAAATTTCTTGGATGTCTGTTTAAACCGATAAACTTTCTAAAAAAAATCACACTTTAGCTTGATTAGTTTATGGAACTTCTTATTATGCTTCAGTCAATTCAACTTTGGAATAAATCGCCACATTTCAAAATATTTCATTCTGGTCCAAATTGTTCATATTGTAGTTATTGCAAAAAGAGATGGTATTCAAGAACATTAGCACATGTATGGTTTTATTAACTCCTAATATCTCAATGTGGAAAATAATTAGAGGCGGCTGAAGAACGGTCATAATATGGGTTGTAGGAGGTGGAAAACTGTTGTATGAAATCTAAAGCGGGGTAGGTACTATAATTCAGTTGAGGAGCTGATGTAGAGTCCAAAACAGTTGGAGAAATCTTAGCATAGTATCCAGCATGTGACGACGACGAAGAAGAAGGGTTGAATTTAACGGAATTGTACCAGGAATTTGATGCCAATCCACAACTTGTTCGGGTTGGGTCAAATTCGTTACTGGTCATGATGGCTTGCGAAGGCAGTTGTTCACTAGAGGAGGTCAAACTGAAAGGGGACAGTTGAAGAACTTGTGGAACTGATTCTGGCGTGTCCTGGGACTGAAAAGGATAGCAGTTTGAAGAGGGAAAAGAATGAGTGAAGTTTGGCAGAGTTGAAACGACAGGACTTTCTTCAGTTGGAGTATCTATTGTCTTATTGCTAGGCTCAGAATCTTCGGAAGAGTTCTACAAATAAACATAATAAGGTATAACTAGCATAATTTTAAAAATGTAATTTAGATAAGTTTAGTTTTAAGCATTCATCTAATAAAGCATTAAATGCATAAAATATTTTACAAATGAAGGTTATTGAAAAAGTAAATATCTTCAGAAACATTAAGATATTTTCATAGTACTACTTCAACAGCGGTCAGTAGTGAATATTATTAATATAAATAACAAAATTTTTAAAATATTTGGTGTAGAATAAAACCTAAATCATTATTTACCTCAATTTCTTTTTCAGCTTTTGTCGTAAACTTTTTTGACGTCAAATTACTTTCGTCCTGCGATTCCAAGGAAGATGCTTTCTTCTCTAATTGTTTTAGTTCATTTGTTTTGAATCGACGTCTTCTCCGGAGAAAAGAACCTGAAGACACAACATTATAAAAGAGGTATTGTACATGACATTTATGTTTTAATACAAAAATTTACATTTTATCTTAATCAAAAGTGACAACTGAAATCTTTGAATGCGATTAAACAGACAAACAAACAAAATTTTTCCATATTTTTCCCCCCTAAATAATAGTGAAACTAAACATCAAATGAGGTGGACAAAAAAACCATTGATAACAAATCTATATATCTTGAACTCTTCTTACCATTATCAAACATATTGTAGGCATCAGGATGCAGTGACCAGTAGCAACCTTTTCCAGGTCTTTTGTCATCCCGTGGGACCTTGATGAAGCACTCATTTAGTGATAAATTGTGTCGAATTGAATTCTGCCAACCTTGCTTGTTTTCGCGATAGTAGGGAAATCTGAACGATACAAGGTTACATGAACCATTAATTCCTTTTTATTCAGAAAGAATTGAAGTCATTGCTTTCTAAAAAATGTATACTTTATTTATTTAATAAAGTGTCTATCGGATATACAGGGGGCAGAAGTAACCGTCGAATTTATTAAATCAAAAAGTTAAAGTTTTCCATTAAAAATAATTTCATTTAAAATAATACAAAATCAAACCAATATTAATCCATAGACGTCTCTATCTGTAGACATAATTTAAGATAGATGATTTCATCAAATTTTTATGTAAATTGATGTTAATTCTTTTTGATTTAATTTGAATGGAACATGCATTTTTATTTAGGTACGCTCTATAAAAATAGTTGTTTTAGCATTTTTAATCAGTTTCAAAAAACAAAAGTAGAATGTAAAAGATTGAATAGTGAAAGTTCAAATTAGCTTCTTTCACTAACTATAACGAAAAGTAATTTACTTCTAATAAAGAGAACAATGATGACTTGAGTCCATAGAATTATTTATCTTTCCTTTACTTCTCCATCATCTGAGTTAATCTATACCTAATTGAATTTGATGTAATCATAGGTGGTGAAGCATAAAATCCAACCAGTTGGAATGGCTTGCTCCTGGAATCAGAACCAACATACGGGTGGCTATAAGTTCTTCATTTTGAAACAAATTTCATTTGTGATTTCTTTAATTGTTATCTCAGGAACAGATCGGAATTTTCTATCATTAAAAAAATCAATTTACCTACTTGTTGCTAAAGGAAAATTTTGCAATTGTAATTAGTAGCGAGCAGGTAGGTTTATTTATGTCGGAAATCATTAGAACAATTTCTAGTATTGGTTGCAAGAAAATTTAAAAAATATAAAAATTGCAATTTTTTATTGATGAGGTTGGTATTACCTACATTTTCTTTTTAAATGAACCAATTAAGGAAGGCTACTTTTAAAAAGCTAATAATACACCCTATAGAAGTACTCCATATATTAAATAAGTACAGTAATACACTAATTATGATCAAATTATGTCGATTCGCTTTAAATTTGCATTAATTATCATAAATATTTTTCTAAAACGTATTATTTATTTGAAATTAAACTGATTTTTTTGTTAGAGGGTTAAACTCACCACCACATTTCAATAATTTTGTAGTTTTCATTTCCCACTGGATTGTTTTATGGTTTTGAATTTTGGTATTCGGATGGACTAGATTAATTACCAAGCGTATCATGTTTCAGCTTGGGTGTAAAATAAGATGCACACATAATTTTATAGCTTTAATTTAATCTAGAAAAAGTTGTTGTTTCTATATTGAAGCCATAATTTTACACTTTTTAGTTGGATTATATTCAATTCTATGGTGCCATATTTTTATTTTTATATATTTGTATGTTTGTCTCCTGTAAAGATGTTATTTTATACTGGATGATGCAGAAAAAACGTTATATTTTATCTTTACTCGATGGATATTTTTAAGATATAGTTTTATCTAAATAACTATGGTTTTAGGCATTATGTATGTATACATTAAGTGTACAGCTGATTCAAATATTTCATTTGATAGATGATTGCATTCCATAGATGAATTTTCATTTAACTAAAAATTTATAAGCCTAGATTTAAGCATCACCCTGTAAATTTTTTATAATACCTATTAATTTCATCGCTATCTTTAGGCAGATTTTTGTGACCCGCTTTGAATGACCGACACAAAAAGTAGAAATCTTAATAGAATTTCCAGAGCAGTTATTCAGAGATAATAACCATTATTATAATTTGTATTTAAATGTTTAGTTTTACATGCTTCAAAGCTTTCCTAATTTACCGTAATATCTAAAGAATGAACAGGATCTCTTCTGTCTCTCTATTCAGGCTAATCAAAATATAGACTTAGTTTTATTTGTGACCTTTTTAAAAACCCTATAAATAGCGTTTCTTTTTTTTTATTTCTTCGGTTTTACGCTGTTCAAGATGTTTTTTTCTAGTATTGCTTATATATTAGGGGGGCTACATATTTTTATTTTAGGAGTCTTAAAATTTTTAAATCGTTTGAGGTGTATGAAAAAAACAATTCAAAGACTCCTGGTCAAAATTAGGGGCCCCACAGATTAAGACAAACTGATAAACTCAGAAAGATTCATAAAGCGATCTGCCGAAGCTCCTCCATTCGGAAATGTTAAGACACAAATAATTTAATTAACAAACCTATCTTCTATTACTTGATATAAAAATTAAGAAATTTCTAAAAACAATTTAGTTAATTTAAATAAACAAAAAGTCTCAGAAAAGTGACTTTAGGAATTTTGCATAATATCCACAAGGTAGGTAGAGCTTCGCATGTGTTTTGCATGTATTGCTTCTAGACTTTCACCTCCATGCCAGGCGACAAGTGTCACTTGGGGACTCCCAGGGTGTGTGTGACCGAACATGAGCTATCTAACCCTTCAGATAGAAAGAAAGGAGCCTTAGAAATTGAATTCCATAGACAACACCGAGTTATCTCTATGGTTCTATTTTGAATGATCAAAACCAAAAGATGTGCAGGCCATGTGTGCCCAAACATCATATCCCCGTAATTACCAGCATATACCTTGTTCTGTGATTTGTACCATCTTCTATATTCGCGGCAAGATGGCATGTTAATCAAGTTATCTAAATCAAAAATTCGATTATGCAGATTGTTATTTTAGACCTCTACACCATCGCGGAGGATATAGCAATGGCATTTTGTGTAAATCCCAAGCGTATTACACATTTTTATATTTTGTAGGTATACAATATATCCATTCATAATTACATGGAGGTGCACAATTTATTTTAACATTTTCAATGATAAATTAGATGTAATTTTAATCCCAAAACGATTTTGATTATTTATTTATATATTGACTTAACATTAAAAAATTACCCCTAGAATTTGATCTCTTCAAACATTTTGATAAATTAATTATTCAAAGACTTTCAAAAATGGTCGCATTTAAATGGTATCTTAAATTATTTTTGAAAATCTTTTGCTCTCCATTTGACCACGCCAAATTATTCTCCTAAATAGACACTCGTGTATTCGAAATGACCAACGGAATTTCATATAGTATTTTAAAATGTTTCTTGTATTTTGGAATGACTTTTTAGTATTATGAAATAAATAATATTTTTTTAGTCTTAAACGACGTTTTTCTTTCTATACTGAAATAATATCTCAATATGCTGAAATGACTTTTTTGTATTCATGAATTGACTTTTCTCGTATTGCGAAATTATTTATTTGTACTACTGGCTTTTGGTCTTTTTAAATATTGCAACAAATGAAAGTATGAATCAGGAGAAGACTTTTCTAACTTTTAGGTTTATAAAGCAAAGTGTATTATACACTTTGCTTTCAAAGACCTGTTATACTATAACAGGTCTTTGAAAGGTCGTTTTCAAAATCTGTCAGTCTTAGAAGCAACTTAAATAGACAAATTTTATCATCAATGCATCACAATTTTCTGTGCGAGCCAAATTTTCTATTACAAACACAAAAGATAGGTCAAAATAAAATTTGTGAAAATGGATCACTCTTTTAATTTCCATGGTTTCGTAAAACATTGGATTGAGAATATGTCATAATATATAAAAAGGCGCAATGAATGGTAACAATTAAATACTTAGTAGTAATATTTAAAAGGTCTTATTAGTATTTCCCTTGTGTTGTACCAAAACCATATTTTTTAGTCATCAAGCTTAAAATGGTATGTAAATGGTATATAAATTAGCATCTTTTTGAAAATATTAGATAGTAAATGCGACAATTTTAATAGGTACATTTAGGTACATATACGATGTAGTAAATCAGTGTCATAAAATACTTTTTGAAGAATTTTATTCATCAATATCCATAGCTTGGCATCTGTTTTCAATAATTTATATTTTTAAGTTAGAGATCAGATTATAATACCATGTATTATCGGGAAAAGATGAAGTTCAAATTTGTAGGTAAATTTAATTCTCCACGTATTCAGTCGTATCTTAAAAGTCGTATTCATTCATGAATTTACTCCATGTGTAGTCGTGTTTTAAAGTCCAACTAAATTTATGAATTTAGTTAATGTCGTTGCCGTGTTTTAATAAGTCATTATTAAAAAAAAAGACTTTACTCCATATTATTCTCAGCACTTAGTAAGGA
Source organism: Parotoplana pacifica (assembly GCA_034780595.1). Lineage (NCBI taxonomy): Eukaryota > Metazoa > Platyhelminthes > Proseriata > Otoplanidae > Parotoplana > Parotoplana pacifica. The sequence continues at coordinate 8,749 of JAUYWI010067820.1, forward strand.
AAATTACTCCATGTAGTCGTATTTAAAAGTCCTACAAATTCTATAGTACTACCTAAATCTATTCCAGAATTCACTGTTATGTGTGAAATAATAAATTCACTATTTGTGTTGTTGCTGTATGTGACATCTTGTCCGTTGTAATTAAAACATCAAATAAAATTTGTTTGAAATAAAAAGTTTAGCAAAATGATTTCAAAAAGTTATGAATAAACAAGTTTTAATACCATTTAGTCAAATATCTATATTTCAATGTCCTACAAAATTTAGTGGAATATAAAAGTCATATAGAATTCAGTGGTATTTAAAAAGTTTATTTTACTAAGTTTAATCGTTTAAGTGTTGTACAGAATTTAATTGTAATGAAAAGCTTTTTATAATTTTAAAATATTGCTTACTTTTAGTTAAAAATTTTGCATAAAATAGTTAAATTAAAAATTCTATAGGCAGAAAATTTAACCTTATTCAAAAAGTCACATTGCTCATATTTGACTTTTTTAGTATAAGACTTTTTTATTGATTAGCAAAATTGAATTTTTATTTAAAACAATAAAAGTATGGTTAATTATTCTATAGCAACGATTTCATTAACTCAATTTGTGTACGACCAGTCTTTTAAACGCTTTTCAAAAATAAGACTTTATCTGATCAGTTAATTCGTGTACGAAAAAGTCGGACTTACTGTTCCATAATGAACTGGTAGATTCCATTCAGTGTCACTTTCCTCTCTGGATGAGACATAACTGCCATGGCAATGAGAGCGATGTAAGAATAGGGTGGCTTCACCAGGTCCCTGGAGCTCAGTTTGTGGTGTTGATGATGCTGATAATATTGCTGATGACGATGAGTATAGGGATAATGATGACGACTTATCATCACAGCCATCTGCTCTGGAGTTAGGTCGTCCAATTTACTCGGTTTTCTGGGCATCTCCGCTTTGTTAGCACTGTCGAAACCAGTTCCAAGCCCGCAGGATGTGTTGCCAACGGTCTCCAGTTAGTTATCCTCTCTGTCACTAGAATGAGCCGGCTGATGTCCGATTCCAGGAGGCCCATACAAGGACTTGTCGTCAGCTGTTAAACTGCGATTATAGGCGGCGGCTGCCGAGTAATAGGAGGAAGCCTGGGTGCTGGTGTCCATCTTGATTTGCGGATAATAGTAATGGTTGTTGACGGTGGAGTACATATTGTGCAGCGGAGTACCAAAAGACGGAGTAGTTGAGGATTCCTTCTGGTGGCTAGATGGAATAGTTGCTGGGGCGTTGAGTTTGACCGCGGGATAGTTGTGATAGTGGGCTGGTAGAGGGAGGATGTTAGACGGGACACTGCTGGAGGGTTGCGTGGTTCCAGGGATGTTGGGGGTGCCGCCAGGGGGCCAGGAGCTATCAGCAGTCTCCGTTGGACTGACAGTGTTCCAGATATTAAAGGGCGAAGGGTTACAGTTGGGAGTAGTGGAATATCCAAGACTTATCGGTATGGAACTCCATGTGGAAGTCATGTTGATGTGCGGCCGTGTAACTAAAAAATTGTCAAAAACTGTCAATTTGTGCAAAGATTGATTTTCACTTTAGGTGTTATTATTAAAAGCTTAAGTAAATATTTTGATATCTTGGCTTGACTAAGTAGCTAATATACTGACCATCTAGCTGGAATGGCCATCTTTTGTAGTAAGTGACCCTTATGGTAGATCAACTTCTAGCAAGGTCAAAGTGATTAGCGAACATTTAGCTAACTGTCCAATAAAGTGGCACATTCCAGAGTGAGCCAATCAACGCTAATGATCAGAGCTGTCCTGTAAACTGGGGATAATTTGTTTGTAGATACCTATACCTCCACTTGTTTTTTCAATACTCAATCGCATTTTTTTTATATTAAAAAGATTATTTATAACATTAACGTCATAAATTTCCTAAAAATTTAATTAAATCGTCAAACAGTTTCCTTACTCGCTTGTTAATATTATTAAGATTTTTCAAAAAATATCTAGGTACATTTTGAAAATCAATTTATAAATATTTAGCTTTAAAAAATAGGCACCTCTGTTAATTTAAATTTGTAAATGTTGACATTCTAAAACAGCTTGTCAAGTTTTTGACTCTGTTAAAAGAAAATCAACATAATTTTACATTTTTATATTTCTATTTGTAGTACTTATCATGTAGCTATCTACGAACATTTCTAAAATATAAATTTCAAACTAAACTGCAAATAGATTTGTGCGTCTTAAGCAAAATACCTATCGTGTAGGTATCTTACCTCAACTAAAATATCTAATATATGTAGGTAACTTTTTTATAAAATAAAATAAATTTTTAAAAATTACTTATAAATGTATTAGGACATGCATAATAAATGGTTTTATGATCCGATAGATTGTATATACAATTAATAAACCGAATGACATATTTGCATTTATTACAAGGCACAGAGCGAGAGAAAGAATCTTATACCCCTGTCAAAACCGAGTCAATTAGCACATTTCTGGAAAGGTAATATCGCCATGTAGGTATTCATTCGCACACACTTCATCAAGATATTTAACTGATCGGGTACCGCCTATGTTGAAAGTCAGCCACTTTCACACATTACAATGATTTATGAGGATTATGGTGTCGGCATTTATATTATTTGTCAATTTTGTCATTTTGCAAAACTTAACTAAGATGGATATTATTTCACACGATATATGATACATCTAATGGTTAAATACTTCGATTCGGTAGCCATTTCTTGATTTTTATTGAGGACAATTTTGAGTAATAATAAACTTATAAAGTATTATAAATATTTAGGTAATATGTGTTTTCAGTATGTCCCAAATTGAAATCTGATATGTACCAACACATATCGAGTAATATGTATGGACATGTTAACAAATGAATTCAAAACAAAGTAGGTATTGTTTGCATTTTAGAAGTTGTACGTACACTTTGAATTTGGAAGTAAACATGTTAAAGTACAAAGAAATCTAATATGACTTGCAAAATCACTTAAAACATTTGGTAAATAACGGTCTAATGAATTATTTAATAGAAATCGAGCTATTTAAAAAAAACTATTACCTAATTTATCAAATAGATGAAATTGTTTTATATTCTAAATCATCTTGCATTTCTCAAACTAACGAAGCTAAGCACGAGAATTTTTTTTTTAAATATGAGTCGGTATGGTATGCAAAATTTGGCAAAAATTCTCTTATATTAAATGAGTTTGACCAGGTGACTTGTGAATTATTTAAAACTGGATAAACCTCTATATTAACATTAATTTAATTTTACAAATATCCTATCCCAAATACGTACCTACTTACATTTAATTATTAAATTTCGAATAATTTTAATTTCAGTTTTGTAATGAATTATAATTCGATCAAATAGGTTTATAATTTAGCTATTTTCCTCAAATGTAAAATTAATTATTTTTTACGATGATTGTAATATGTATGTAGAAGATATATTAATCAATTTGCATCTTACACCAATGAACACAGGTGGCTTTATGTTCTTTTTAGTCAATCACTAATAATACTAAATACCAACTATAACAGTTGTCAATGTCATTTTAAACTTCAGATTTAGCAAGCCTATTACCTACCTGTGAAAGAAGATTTTTTTTAAAGATTTGAAACATAATACTTACACAAGAAGAATATTAAAATGAGTTAATAATTTACATAATTTTATTTTCCGTTTGTATCCCCTTTCGTTTAGTTTAATTACTTTATAATATGACTCAGTGAATTAAGCAAAATACCAACAAACTCATGATGACATTTATTGAAAATTGCGCACATGCATAGCACATAAATTGAAATTAAACACAAATTTGCCCAACAAAGATATGTCTATATACCTACTAACTTAAATCGGCCCCATTATTGAGGCATTTGAATCCGTCGGTGCTTGATAAGGCGACACGTGTTTACACCTTGGACCCCAGCGAGGAAGCACTGAAGGAACTCCGAATGCAAATTGCGGACGTCATTAGGAGACCTCATGATTGCCATCAACACAGTCGGTCTTGGTCAGTGTCTATCCATTTGGGCAGCACCATTTAAATGTTTCTTATATAGAAGCACATGTTTAGGGAGAATTTTATCTATTTTGGAAATTTATACTATTTTAAATTGTATTTTTTAAACATTAAATGTACAACCTACCGGTCAATATCAAAATAGATACGAATGATTCGGCTGTTTTTAAATTTATTTTGAACAAATTCAGAAACCAAAAATCTTTATAAAGACAGAATAAAAAAATAGTTTTAAAATCTTCAGACCTTTGTGAAAAAATTTAACTGCAGATGTTAAAATCAATTGACAAAACAAAATTAATTGTTTGTAGAATTTTTTATGAATAGTATAAAGTAAATTACAAGTTTTTTTGATGACAAAAACTGGAAATAATATTAGTCTTAAAACAAAGATCGTTGCTAAAAAACTTTTATTTAAAACAATTATTTTTAAACCTTTAAAAAAAGACCTCGTATTAGAAATTCTTCAAACAAAGAGTGAGAATATATTTAATAAAAGAATAAATAAAAACTAGTTTATAAAATGTCATAAATCGAAAAATGGTAAATTAAAATTTCAAAAATTATTAGAGTTGATTAAATTAAATGAATTGTTGATGGTTAAGTTCATCAGCTAAATAATACGGACATCGTTCTTTTATTTACCAATCAATTAATTTACTAATCACCGTATCAAAATACGAAAACATTTAATTCACAAATTATAGAACATGTACTATACCATGTAAACTCAATCATTATTTACTTAAAGTTGTTATGGTTGATGCACAATTAACGCATTGGAATGATAAACAACTTCTTCTACAAAAAGGTCAAAATCTAAACAAAACCACACAGAACGGATGGTGCTATATTTTCTGCTCAAATCAAATATGCAAGGTACAACGCGGAAATAAATAAATGTTCTTTCATAAAGTTTTATTTCATTTACTAAAAGTAATATTTTTACATGTAGAGCTTGCATAGTCCACTCCACCGCAGTACAACATGCATAAGAATATGTCCCTCGTTCTCACAATTGTTTGGACATGTAAATATTAAGTGTAAACAAAAGTCATAAATTATGTCCAATTAACACTTCAAGTGTAGAGAGCTACTTTCCAGACAGCTTTCACGTATATTATGTGACTATTATAGAGAGTAATTGGAAAAGAATCAAATTCTTTCTCCACAAGACGCATGACATATCCTAATAATTCTGATGACTTTATGCGCGCACTGCACTGCTTACAAATTCTGGTATTTTAGTAAATTTATTTTCAATCTTGCTGCCATTTTTACTACATTAGGTATTATTAGGATATTGCTTTCAATTTGATATGAAATAGCGGCTCTGTAATCAAACCCACCTCTGCTGGGCGGTGTAGTCTGAAAGTCTTGACAGCAACTAGTTAGTAGCAGTATATTGAAGTGTATTAATTGTAAGTGCTGTTATATGGTATGGCATTTAATATTTAGACAAAATCTGACAACTTTCTTTATGTTCTAATGTCAAATTTGTAAATAGAAATCCAGTAGTGACAGTTATTAATTATATCAAACTTTTATTCAATGTCATCTCTAACCTTTTCTTTCCTTATTTGGATAACCTTTGAAAGACCATGACACAAAACTATTTATAGATACCTAATGTCAGTTAAATGTGTTTTTAATGTAAGGAATTTTGCACGAACAGTATTTTAAAAGAGTCATCCCTTTATTATTAACAGAATTTGTAATACCGTACCGCTCCCCCCTTCTACGTATTTGTATTACGCACAAGCCCCCCCCTGACGCTCATGCATTCGTACATATTTGTCTAAGAAACCTTCTGCAAACAAACAATTAAAATGCGATAATGATATCCATAAGAGAAGTACATATTTTACATAATACACCGAGCTTGATTGGCCATCTTATCATGCTTCAGCTTGGGTGTAGAACAAGATACACACGATTACATAGTTTTCATTTGATCTTGAAGGGATGTTGTTTTTATGTTGAAGCCATATTTATATTTTTACACATCTTTTGGTTGGATTACATT
>JAUYWI010067831.1:0-14802 GCA_034780595.1 Parotoplana pacifica
TACTGACTGTCAGCAAAGAACAAATTCTAACTTGATATTTAAGCACATCTTATGTGTACCATTCACTGTATAAAAAAATCAGCATGTTCTTTAATGTCAGTCAAAAGTTAAAAGCTTTCGAAGATGGGTAAATTCCTGTTTGGAAGAAAAATGTATTCCATGAGTGAAATTTTAATAGGCTGTAGTAGAGGCATAGAAAAATATTTTCAAAAAATATTTTGGATTGTCATATATACCTATACACAAATTCATATTTAAAATTTGAAGGCATACTGAGAAGGTGTCCCACAGGCCATTGGTTGTTTCTGTGTGGAATGAGCCAGGGGTGATTTTGCCTTGAACTAAAAAACCCAGAAAAATAAAGTTTGTGTGGGAGAGGGAGGGTGGTCTGTATATTTTTCATGTTCAGTTTATTTAAGCATTTTTAATAAAGACAAAAACAGCACCGCACATAATTTTTCAAATATTAATTAAAATTATTGCCAATATTTTCTTAACTCTAATTGAAAAATACACCCTGCCGATCCCCTACACATGATTTTTTCACTCTAAAAAAGCTGGATTTCTGGCTGAAGTCAGAAAAAAATCAGGCCTCTAATTTGTTTCCATCTACAACCCCTTTCAAAAGTAACCATAACAGTATAAAAAAGTGAGCAAAACATTGTTTCCAGACAAATTTCACAATGTTTTCTGGATCAATATTTCCAAATATTGTGCCTTGCTATCTGTCTAAACAATGGAGAAAACGTCATTAAAAAATATTGATCCTGAAAAAAGAGGAAATCTTTTGGAAACATTATTTTGCTGATTTTTATTCACTTTTTTTATACTGTTAGTTATTTTTGTAAGGGGTTGTAGTTGGTGCTCTTGTAAACTTTTTCACTATGACAACATGCCCAATTTCTCCATCCATGAAACTTATCAAAATAGCCAAAACACACACCATTTTCAGCCATAGCCTCATCAACATTTAGAGAAAAATTTAGATCTTTAATTTTCCAGCCAACTTATAAAGTTAAATATGACCCAAGACTGTACACCATTTTATAGCTCACAGCAGTACTACCTAATTTGGCATTACCTTAAATGAAAAGGAAATCTACATTAAACATTAATTGTATGATTGAATAACCTGGTATCCCTGTCAGGGACATTGGCTTCTGTGCCAACCTAACTATGTATAAAAAATATTTGAAGATAACCAAGGTATTTTTACATGCTTTTAATTGTCTTAGTTAACCCAAAATACTTTTCTTGCTACATTTTTTTCAAATAATATGTAGTATATATCCAATTGGTCTATTCAAAAATAGGTATTTTTAAGAATATTGTAGGAAAACATTTCACATTACCTACATATGAAACCCAATACATTTTTTTACTAGAAAAAGTATATTAAGTTTTAAAAAATTTATAAAAGAAAATCTTGCTTACAATACACAAAAAAAACATTTTTATTTTAGTGAATCTGTTCTGAAGATTGCCATTGCTTTTGGTCCCTTCTGGAGAGTAGGTTAAAATATTACCTAGTTCCATACCTCCAAATGAATTCAAAACTAAACACTATTAACAAATTAATAAGGTTGTCAAGTGCACACAGCTAACTTTTTTGAAATTTTCAGCATCAAAAATCAATAATCCAATGTTTATACAAATGCCATGGCTATTCATCCATCAGATGGATGAATATTTAAACAAATTCTGCATCCATCAGATGGATTAATATTTAAACAAACTATCCATCTGCCAGACATATGTATATTTAAACAAATTATTTTCCATCAGATGGATGAATATTTCAACAAATTACTCTTCCATCTAACTATATTTATGTTATAAATGGAACAATATAAAGACATATAAACAAAAATATGATTTGAAAAATATTGGTGTCCACCACATACATACCCCAAAATATTCAATCAGAGCTATGATAAATAAATAGTAGTAGTACTAGAGCTACACCTTTTTCAGTCTTTTCCATGTGTTGGTCTACCAAGTTACTTTAATATATTGTCATTAATTTTTAAAAACTGAATAAGTAAATAACAGTAAAAGTTGATTAATAAAATTTTGGGCATAACTTGTCAGTAAGTATATTGAGAGTTGATTAATAAAATTTTAGGCATAACTTATGTCAGTATATTGACAGTTGATTAATAAAATTTTGGGCATAAATTACATCAGTATATTGACAGTTGATTAATAAAATTTTAGGCATAACTTAGTCAGTATATTGACAGTTGATTAATAAAATTTTGGGCATAACTTATGTCAGATTATATTCATTTTTACAAATAATAAGCAATGAAACTAATAGATCATCCTGATTAGTAAATTAATTCACCTATATATTTATTTATTTAAGGTTCATAAATAATAACAATTACATGTATAATGTATGAGTTATGATTTACTTGCCTATATTTCTCAATTCACAAAAGGTCAAATTGTGAGCATTTATTGCTTTGACCTTGGGCTTTAAATAGTGAGTTAATTAAACATAATTTTTCCTAGAAAATAGATGGATGAATAATTTATTAAAATATTTATCCATCTGATGAACAGATAATTTGTTAAAATATTCATCTGTCTGATGGATGGATAATTTGTTTAATTATTCATCCATCTGATGGGCAGATAATTTGTTAATTATTCATCTGTCAGATGGATGAATAGCCACTGCCTATTTAATATTGTAAAAAATATATGTCATAAATACTAAATAATATGTTACCAAAGTTTAAAAGTGAATGGCCTAAAATATATGGGAAAAGTTTTTTGAAGATCATCTTTTGTTTGGTATACATTTTTTGATAAGCTTCAGATGACTATAGCTTCATAACAAAACAGTTTTGTAATCAAATGAACTTTAAATTATCAATTTAGCAGGGTTTAAACAAGGTTACTTAAACTGTGCTGTTGAAATTGATGGGGTCAAGATTGTAATAACTCACCTCAGAATTTGGGTTTATTTCAGATGATAGGGACTTCAGTTAAAATACCCCAAGAAACCAATGGACCAGGCCATTAGTATTCATGATGTAAATGTTGTCCTATTAGCTAGCTAACTAAGCTAGCTGCCCATGGAATGTCCAGAGAACTTCTTAGGAATTTTAGGTGAACTGAGGTGAATAAAAATGATATAAATACAGGACCACAAAACACACACCACAGAACATAACCACTCCAATGGACATGCCTCAGCCACCCATCACATCTTGTGCAACCTGGACAGAAACCTTCATACACTCCTAAAGGTAGATGTTTTAAATTCTTGTTTTGTTTTCTTAGTGGCTAACCAGGGGATTTCAGTCTAAGCTAAATAAGATTTTAAATCTCATAAATAATCTAGGAAGTGGTCTCTCCAAGCCCACTTTTAGGTCAAAGGACTTAATCCAGTAAACACAATTGTGCCTTGAGAGTTTAAATATGGCTTCGTTCATACTATTTCCTTTAAGGAGGTGGTATTATTTACACAAAGATTTATTAACAGTTTCAGAAGTTCATGAATTAAGTATGGGATGTATGGTTTCATGTTGAGTATTTTATGCAAAGAGCTTTGATTCATACCAATTCCAGCACTACCATGGTGAATCGATTTCTGTGGGCTTCTGGTTGTTCAGATATTGAAGAGAGCATGATCATGTAGCCTATATGGAGTTTTTGATCACCCTTCAAAGGAAGAAATTCAGAGGTGTTAGTTATGGAGATCAATTTCTTCATGGCATCCAACCCATTGATTCCCACAGTGTTCATCCAGCCATGTTTGATTTGGCAGGTGTACCATCATACTGAAACCAAAGTTTGTCCATTTGTGGCCAACATGGCTGCTGGATAAAAGTGATCTTGAAGAACTATGATGTAGTGCTTCAATCACTGACTGTTTCAATGAAGAATGATGGCCCAATTAACCTAACTAAATACAAAAGAGAAAAGTTTCTCTCCTGAATTGATTTTTTAAAATTAAATACAACCCATATACTGCCTGGTAACTTATGCACTACCCTGTATTTGTATATGTACAGCCCCAAGCAAAAGTATCACCACACCCTTAGATTTTCATATTTTATAATGTTATTTTAAACATGTTTTTATCATCTTTCCACTTCTTAGCTTTTGCTAAAGAAAAAAATGATAGTAAGCAAGCTTTAGCTTTTTCATGGTTGTTCAATTGCAAAGATTTTGCTATTCATGATGCCATTTGATATGTAATTGCTTTCCTTTTAATGTAAAAATAACAAAGGGCTTTTTTGTGTAGCATTATTCTAGCCATGTATTATTTTGCTTAAATTTAAATCTTAACATTGATATAACTATAATAATGTTGATTCATAATTAATATTTCTATGTAACAAACAACTATAGGAAAATATAAAAGTAATATTTATATCACAGTAAATAGAATTCAATGATTTTTATAATAATTTGTTAAATTGAGCCTCTACAAGTAGCATAATTTTTACACAATAAATTCATTGATTGATAAATTAAGATTTAATTTTGTTTAAAATATTAGTGAAACTTGTCTTTATATCTAATACACAGTCTATATAGCAAAATTGTTCAATTTATGTAATTGTGTGATGATTATTATATATAAATATATTATTACTTTTTCTATTGAGGACAATTCATAGTATATGTAGAATAAATCTTTACTGCAACAAACATAAAAATAATAAATAATATCAGATGAGCCTTCAACAGTACTAACTAGTCATAGAAATGAAAGTAATCCAACCAAATGAGGTGTACAAATATAAATATGTCTTCAACATAAAAACAACATCCCTTCAAGATCAAATAAAAACTATGTAATCATGTGCATCTTGTTCTACACCCAAGCTGAAGCATGATAAGATGGCCAGTCAAGCTTGGTGATTGAAAGTACAATCTAGTATATCCAAAATCCACGAAACAATCCGGTCAGAATTTAAAAAATGCATGACTTTGAGGATACTGAAATATATTTTAAAGGTGATACAACAAACAGCAGCGTACGGTCTAAAAGACTCGACGCATGAAGCCAATTGAAGTAGTTGGACATTTCGTGTGAGTTTCCACGTGGCTTTGTTGTCAAGGTACGATCTGATTTCGAATCTTACAGAGGGTAGTACGAGGATTTCTATATTTTGATGACATGTAATCTGACTGATTGAACCAATCTGATTGTTTCTTTCCCTACATGTGTAGGTATGATAATGTTAGTTACACTAAGAAGATGCTCTTTGTTAGCATTGCGGCGGTGATGCACTTACATTGGTTACTGCTCCAGTGGATGTGGTCCTGGCCGGTTGGTAGTACTGACCAGTGGGCGTCACCTGGGCCTGGACTCGGGTTTGCTGTTCTATTACGGAACCTGCATAGCGCGCCTAAAACACACGATGAGAATGAGTTATAGCCTATGGACAAACATTCATAGAAATTATGCTAAATTTGTATTGGAAAACAATGTCGCTTTGATTTACGAGTGAATACAAGAAAAAAGTATTGTGGAAGAAATTAAGGCCTTTCTGTCAATGTTATGAAATACTCTTGGCCGTGGTTTTAAATAAAATTGGATTCTATCACCTGTGTAATACCTACCTAGTTATTGTTATGCCGCATTCTCAGTACCAATCAATTTATGTATACTACTATTTCTTGTTTTATATACATAGTACCTAAACTAGGTACAGAAATTTATGTATAGTATATTTGTAATAAGTAATTCTTTATAATAGAAACAGTAATAGGAAGTTATTATTATAAATATCTACAAAAGTTACATTAAGTATTGAAAGAGAATTTTTATTCAATACAATATAATTAAATCAATTTCGAATTGCAGAAATACTTTTAAATAGAAAAGAAAGTAGTAGTTTGAATTCCTATAGACCTAAACTTATTACCGCTAGTTAGGTAGGTAGGTACCTGGCCGCAAAGCAAGATATGATCGAAGAAACATCATTCATATCTTTATCACAAAAGCCCATTTGAATTCTCCAGGGCATTTACATATATGCAATAGTATTTTAAAAATTGAACATAAAAAGACACACTCATTACTTAGTGCAGGCCAGGAGAATGAAATGAAAATGAAAATACTATGGTAGATATTGTATAAAATGTAATAGCAATTTATCAATTTATGTAGGAGTACAATATAAAGTAAAATACACTCTTTTGAGGCCATTTGCAAAGCCGGTAATCATAATGTTGCTGATGGATGTTGATGCTTTGATGTAATTTCTTGGTGGCATAAGTTGATATTACACAATCTATCATCATATAGCATGCTCATGTTTTAGAATTTATACTATTTCATTTACTTAAATTTGGTATCATTATACCTAATAATTTTGTTAGTATTTCTTTCTTAGAGTTTTTTTTTCAGTCTCTCTCTCCCCTCCCTGTTAAAAGATTTATGAATACAAATATATTCTCTATAAATGAGAGCCAATGAATCTCAAATGTCTGAAGAAAACGGTCAGTAATTTTTTTTGCAAAAATTCTCTTCTGAAATTAATATTTTATCGAGTACCTACCTAAAGTACCATTAACTAATTGACTGCATGGAATACCTACCAAAGAAACATGGGAATCCAAACAACGGTATAAGTTTGGCAAACACATAAAGAATATATCAACACCAATTAAGGGGACTGCATGTGGGCCAGAAAATGGAAATATGTTACAACCAACAACATGATTGGCAGACCACAAAAATTTGTCTCCAACTATGTATACAGATTTTTTGTTGTAAATATCACATTGGCCTTATATGGAAAAGTATTGAATAATTAAGTTTATTTAGGCAGAAATTTTTTTTAAACATACAAAAATAATGTTGAAACCATTGGGCCCCATGTAGCATTGGATTGGTGATGGCTTGTATTCCAGCTATTTTATGAATAGAAATACTTTAAAATATTTTTTTGTCATAAAATTAAAATATCTATACATACAAAATAAAATTCTATGTACCTATACAGACAAAACTTTATTATAAAAGAACAGGGTGCCCCTTAGTACAAAACCAGTAGATTTTGATTTATGAAAAGCTTAGATATCAAATTTCCTAATTTAAAACACTCCAATGTCTTCGAAATTCCTACAATATTGGGGGACTTTTCAAACAGTTTCTGTTAAGTTTTTACTCAATTAAAAACGTGTTCATTTAGGTACCTAAATTCAATTTGCATAAACAATTTTTATACATAGGTATCATTCCAGAAAATAGCGCTACATTATCTAAAAAATGCAATACAGAGGATATCATCTATTTTTAATTTAATTTCGTAGTAAAAGTACTACTTCCGTTCAATTCTACCAGTTTGATGTCCTTATGCTAATATGAATTTGTTTTATTTCGATGTACAAGTACACAACTTTAAGATCTAATTTTTCAGAATATGAAGTTTAATTTTGTTAATATTTTTATTCTAATTCAAAACTATTTTCACTAATAGGTAAATCTTTAAAAAGTAGGCACGCATTAGACAAATAAAGGAATATGAGCAGTTTGTTGGAAACATGTATAACTCTTCTTCTTTAAACCAACTTATACATAAAAGGATCAACAAAATCTGTCGCTTAAATTTTAGCAAACATCCTATAAGTCAAGCAACTTGCAAAATTGTGTTTTATTTAAATTAAAGTACAATAACCCGCCTAGTAAAGGACACGATCTAGTATTAGTGTTTATGTAATAAATCTAAGTCTAAAATAAGATTTTTTAGGTACTAAAGTAGCTCCTGATAAACTGATGCTCCTTGTCTCTGAAAGTAAAACCTGAATTTATCTTTTTCATCCAAGAAAAGAGATGTAGGTACTGCGGTTGCAGTAATTAGACATAAAAATTGAAAGATAAACAGACAAGCCGGTAACTGATCAGCTGAGGTCTAGCGCCCCGCTGCCTGCCTCTTGGTTTGGGTACCTCTCCAAACCTGCCTGACTACCCAAGATCCTTCTATCTCACTCAATCTGGCACCAGACATCACTCTTCAGTGACATTTTCGGATTGTTTGTAGCTTAATTATCTTCCCACTTAGTGACTAAGTGAACATAGGCAACTGAAGGAAGGAAATAGACACCGATACTCTATAGGCGAGCCTAAAAGTTTTCTTTCTGTTTAAAAAAAGAAAAACTTGATCTCTATCTCTGAACTATTGGGTAGCTGTGCTAAATCCAGTTATTGGTATAATAGACAGTTGTGATTTCCCAATAAAGGTGTTAGGAAGGCTATATTTAATATTAGAACACTCTCGCTGACGAACTAAATAATTCAACCTAAAACTGTCTCCATTAATCATTGCGGAGAAGGAAGATACATTTTAACAATAACTGTTTTCAATACAACGTAGACTACCAATCCATTAATTCTAATAGTCTATGGTTGCCTGTATAAAGTTCATCTCTCGCATGTGTATTACAAAGAAATAGATACTGCATAAATCATCGTGCCAGGGAAAATCCCAAAACATGTCAATATGAATAACAATTTGTTTTACCTGTCTACAAGTTTAGCTAGAATCAACATAAATAATGCATAATTCTTTTTTCTACCATCATTGGCCAATTTGGGTACCTAGGTGTATGTCTAGGTATATCAGTTGGATTGTCATCCAGATTATTATCAACTATTCAAGGTTCTCACCTCTATTAGACACAATTAGCATAATTTGCATAGTTAAATATGCTTTTCAAAATATTACCAATGTACTTTAAAGCCTTCAAAATCATGAAAAAATGTCTACTACATGATTTATTTTCAGATAAGGATATAAGTCTAATCTGACCAGATTTTTCGATTTTAATTTATTGAATGTTGAAAGATTTTATTCTACTTCATGCAAATCTAACAGTGTAAAAACAAGTACCTAGTTAAAGTGCCATCTCCAGATACATTTTGAAATCACCTGAACTCAAAATCGTATACATTAGGTATTTAGTTAACCCTCTTCGCCAGCAAACTAATTTTAATAGCCGCTTACACAAAAAGCGTTGTACAACCAACCAACATACTTTCTATGTTCCATATTAATTTTGTTGTTTCCAAAGTAGCCGTGTACCAAATTTCAGCATATGATATTTTGGAGTGTTGGATACACATTTAAACCACTTGATCTTGGGGGCTATTTTTAAATTTAACTCCTCAAGGATAATATAACTTCGGAGTATAAATGGTTAAATATTCTTTTTAAATGATCATTCTTTAAAAACGTTTAACTTCAAATTTAAGAAACAGTTGGCCTTTTGGGTATCAAAAATTCGTGCTAAAATTTGAATCAAGTCATTGTAGGTGACTAAAACTCGTGTTATGCTAAATTTCAGAAATTTACTATAAATTAGTTAAATAAACTGAAATCTGAACAAAAGAATACATAAAAAACAAAATTGTTAATTATAATATTGCAATAGTGATGTAACGATGCAAAAACGTCCATATGACAGGCTCACAATGTCCTCTGTTTTCCTAAAATGTACTTGGCCACAGCCATTGATTCAAATTTTAGAACGACATTTTGATACACAAAATGGCCACATCTTTTTAGCATTTATGTTAAGTTTTACAGTAATTTTGAAGATAAACTTTTTAGTGAAAATCATTTGAAAAACAAAAAGATATTGAACACAGTGTACTAATTACGGTCGACATCTCTCGATTTGTTTAAAAACAAAAAACAGAAGGTTATGTATGTCCATCAAACAATGCAAGTGATCTCTGCTTTGTAATACTAAGAAGAAGACAGTCCTACCATGCGACATGCATCAAGCATCTGAGTGCGAATGCCTGGCTGCTCCTCTGCCAAGCTCTCGCCAACCACAACAAATTGCTCCACCGCTAACTGCACGCATTGGCCCACTCGATACAAGGCTTGAGAACCAGTCTCGGTACGAATTGCTCGATCTCGCACCTGGATCAAACTGGAAATCTGAAACAGGAAAACAATTTTGTTTGAAGTTAATACTCATGTGGAGGTCCATATTTACATACTGTTTTGTAAATTACTTTGCATAAACATCTAAAAGCCAATGTTTAACCAAACTACACTATAGTAGAGTGTTTGATTAAAATAGAATTTGGTACTAGAAAACATTGAATAGGAAAATTTGATCTTCTAATGGTCCAAATAATTAACTTTTCTAAACGAAACCGATGTGAATGTGAAGAATTTTTCATTATATTGATATAACTAAACAGTAGACGTAATATTTTAAATAAAATTTAAAAAAAACTAACAAAAGTATGTTTCATAAGATTGGAGCAAGCAGACTAGGTCTACTGCATAAATATTTAATGTAAATTTACATTATCTAAAATAGTTTATTATTAATTGTCACATTATAATATATACATAAGCACTTCTTTAAAATGATCATAATAATAATGATTTCTCAGATAAATAATACACTCTATTTAGCTACTATTGCTAACAATGGATTTAAATATACATACAAAAAAAGAAATTATTAAAAATCAAAAGGTGTTCTAAATACATGAACATATTTGTGGATGTTATCTCTCAAAATATAAATGCAAATGTCTTTTAGATAAATGATAATTTAAAATATTGCAGCTAATAAAGTCTAACTACCTGTGGAAATGCTTAAATTCGATGTACAATGTGTTCAATTTTTATGTCTTTTCTTTAGTTACTTGAGACTTTGATTAATAGTATTAGTTTACAGACTTTTATTGACTCTGTTTACATTTTATAGATTAAAATAACTAAATTATTCCAGCTATAAATAATATGTACATAATAGCAATATGAGAATAAACTAATTATTATAAAAAGTCTGGCCTTCTCATTGGTTTGGTGCTATAAGTATTGAAAATTGAGATAGAGTAGTTTTAGTAGCTAATTTAGGTAATGACTCTTCTTCCATTTTTCATTAATAAACCAACTGATACCCTTGCTAAATAGAAGTTCTTTGATGTATAGAATTGCTAGATAGATGCTATTGTCACAAAACCAGATTGTTTAGAAGCTAATGGCTATCTAAATCAATTAAGTGCAAACAAATTTGGTAAAATTGCATTGAAAATCTAAAACATTACCCATGTCCAAATTGTATACTGCCAGTTACACTCCCACACAGTTGTAAAAGTGTAAGCTGGCCCTAGCCATCAATATATATATATATCATCAGTCATTTTTGAAGCTATCGGCTGTCCAAAAAATTAGATACAATTGAAAAATATTTAAAAAATCAAATTTGTTTATTCTATTTTTACTTTCATTAATTTATAAAGGCTATTATTCTACTGGACCATTTTTTAGTTTTCTTGTTGTTTGATCTTCTTATATAATTTGTCTAAATCATATGTTGGAAGTAGCCAGACCCTCATGGATTAGAGTATAAATCAAAGATTTTGATTAGCATATCTAGATGGAGTCTCCTGCATGAGAGATAAGAAATCTAAATGCAATGCAAATGTAATCTCTTTCTCTTTACTTTAAACTTGTATTCTGTCTGCACTCAATTTGATTTACAATTCATTCAATGGCAATATTGTCCAATCAAATGTGCTGTTTGGTTGGCAAAAAATATATTTTGTAACACTATAGCAGTGTGAAAATTTTGGTCTCAAAGCAGTTTAGTCTAAATTTCAGTTATTTGAAAAAGTTTCATTTTTTATTTGTATAAAATCTACAAAAAGAATTCTATTAGCATATTGTTAAATTAGATAATTTCTGGATACAATTGACATTAAATGGACAGGTACTGTCTATCTCCTATCTTTACATAGAAAGCATCAATTGATAGAGATAAATTGGTGATTTCACAGTTTACTAGTATGCACTCCATCTAGGTATTCTAATCAAAATCTTTGACATAAATTGATAAATATTTTTTAATAGAATTTTGTTACTTCAATTTTTGACCATGAGCAGCTAGTAGAGGCTGTACACCTGCACCAAGTTTATATAGTGAGAGCTAACATCCCAAAATGATTTCACCTATTTTAGGATTTGAGCTAACATTTTTTTAGCATTTTAGTCTTTAATTTCCATTCTTTATGGTTGCTTTCCAAAAGTGATGATATTAGATAAGGTTGCTATGCAATCAAATATCTTCAAAATGATAGTTATATAAATAATTGCTTATTACTATGCCATGTTGGTGTCCCTAGCAATATTTTCTAAGTGGAAAATTAATTAGTACCAAGTTCATATATGGTAACTAAGGTTTCATGTTGTTTAATACCCAGAAAAGAATTTTTTACTGGATGTAATGTAAAACATATTTGTTGCTGTGCAATATTGACATCCCTAGCAGCAGTTTTTAAGAACAAGTATACATGTATGCATTGTATACATGTATACATGTATACATGTATGAATTAAAAGATTATGTAAAGTAACATGGTCTAATACCCATATATTTGTAAAACATAGTTTGTTGTTATGACATATTTGTGGCCCTAGCAACAGTTATTGTCATTTATTTCAAAAATACTAAATAGAACAAATTAAAGCCTGATGCACATCAGTTTGGCTTGACTTATGGATGTTCAAACCAAAATTCAATCTGCTGAGAGTACACACCAACATTGCAATCTGATTGTATTTTAGTCCCACCACTAATTGCAAATTAAACTGTATGATTTGACTACATATTATAAATATACTAATAGTAAGTATTATTATAGTCTTGTTTTGTCAGCTTCAGCATGGTTGATGGTTGCCACCCAGCCTTCCATTTTTGATACCAGTCAAATCCATTATGTTGCCCTTGATCTACCTCTTGTTCTCAGCTTTCCCTTGGATTGTAACTTTCACTAGAGAACATTCTTTGTGACAAATGGCATGACCAAAGTATTTTATATTGTTGTTTGATCAGGTAAAAGAGCTTTTTGCTTATTCCTATCTGTTGTAAGATCCTTTTTGTTTGTATGTCTTTCTGTTCAAGCCACTCTCAGAAGTCACTGATAACACAACATTTCTGCTGTCAAGAATTTTTTCATCATTCTTTCATATGGTTCATCCTTCACATCCATAGGTCATGACTGGCCATATGAGTTTTTAAAATTTTCAGCTTCAGGTTTTTTGGAATGGTATAATCTTTCCAAATTTTGTTCACCTAAATCAAATGTTGTTTTACCATACCAATATATACCCCAATATTCTTTTTAAATACTCAATCTGTTGATTTTATCCTGAGTACTTGAAAACTTCTACATCTTTTAGCTCAACTCTGTTTACTTACACTTCATTGTTGTTGTTTGAGACCAACTTTGGTTCCTGGATGGTTGACATGATTCAAAATCTTCTACATGCCATCAAATGAATTTTATAGTGTCATATCATCTGCATATCAGAGGTTGGACATTCTTGTACCTCCAATTTTGATGCCAAGTAGCTGAATGTCAGCTTGCTACATCACTTGTCATACTTATTTACAGATTGAAAATACATCAGTGCTGACTATTCCATGTGATGGTAGCTTGTTGATATGTGTCAAAATTCTCCAGAACACAGACGATAGACTGAGGGAAACCCATCTTTACCATGACTTTAAAAAGTTCATCATGCCTTGTAGTAATCAATGAAAGTGACTTTACCTCTTTGACTTTCTCAATGACAATATGCAGAATGAACAGCATGTCAGTAGGATAAAATTTAATTTATTAATTTTGAAATTTCAATGCATAACTATGAGCATATTTGCACTCTCAGATAAAATCACAATCTTTATTTTTGTTTGACAATAGACAACTTATGTATTTTCCACCAGAAATGTTTTTAAAATATTTTTACCATAGATTAGTTTTATCATATTAAATTTCAAATTAATAATTGATTATTTTGTTAGTCTAGTTTGTTATGTTGTGTGCTAAGTAAAAAGAGGAGATTATAATGTTTAGTTATGGTTTATTTCATTTATGTCAACATTTAAAAAAAGAAATAATCATATGATTTGGATATATCACTGGTTTCAGTAAAGAATGCTACTAGGAGTTATAAAAATTCTACTCCAGGAATTAAGGCTAGAAGATCCTGGAGGGCATAGGAATATGTTGATGGCTGAATTTTAAAATTCATTAATGTTTAAAGTTGACTCATGTTGTCAATAATAAATATTTATTAATTTCTTCCTATTATTAAAAATTTGAGATTTAAAATGAATAGTTTTAAGTAGCACATCAAAACATTAAATAGTGTTTAAAATGAATATCATAGTTCCAACTGTATAATATTTAACAAGAAACATAGGTACCAACTTAGGGTTATATTTTGAAATGTTTCTAATATATGCATTATGGCTACTTTTGAAATATATATTTGAAATATATCTGAAATGTACACTAAAACAAAAAAATCACATTTTAAAATATACTAAAAATGTTTTAGACAAATTTCAATATATATTTTGGAAAAGCATCTGAATTGTTTCAAGCAGGTTTCAATAAATTCAGTTTTGGTTTCATTGAAACCTACTCATTATATATATATTTGAGACAAATTGGTATGTATTAGAGACCTTTCAAAATTATATATATTTGAAATGTGTCTGAAATGTTTCAAAACAGATTTTGGTTTTAATATAGATTTCATTTTGTTTCAAATATAAATTTCAAAAGTACCCTAAAGCAGCCACATTGCACTCATCAGAAATGTAAGTAAACTCATTTGAAACATTTCTGAAATACATCATATTTTAGAGGGCAATATGTAGAATAAAATCTTTACTGCAGCAAACATTCATCATAGTAATGAATGTAACCCAACCAAAAGATATGTAAAAATATAAATATGGCTTCAACATAAAAACAACATCCCTTCAAGATTAAATCAAAACTATGTA